>JAPJBO010000792.1:0-106022 GCA_030068145.1 Diplonema papillatum
TGTGCAAGATGAACAAGTAAACCTTGCGCGCTGGCTTCGTTTAACCGTGAGTCTGACAACCAGGGCTCACCCCAGCAGAAGAGAAGAGCGGTCTAACAAAAACTTGTACAGGGCAACTCCTGCTCAACTTGTAAGACGTGGGGAGCCGCAAGAACACTCACCTAACCTGGCGAGAACTTGGTGTCGGTCACAAATTGTTTCGAACCTGACTCGCCAAAGCGACCAAGTAAGGTGTACACGAAAGAAGCCATGCATGCCCCCCCAAACCCACCCGTAATAGCTTTAAAAGAACCCATTCGACGAAAGTCACCCGGAGACTCTAAAATCCCGGATTCTCAAGCGAACTATAACTCTAAAAACCGACTTTAACTCTAAAAAAAGAAAAAAAAAAAAAAAGCTGAACCTCACAAACAAACAAAGGTCGAAAGACACCAATCTGTACGTCCCACGGGATCGTCGGAAACACAAAAAAGAAAAGAAAATAATTAAGCAAACAACACCTGCAAACGTCGCCGGGCATCAGAGCGACATCAAAAAAAAAAAAAAAAAACTAACAAAAAACACCTCTCAAAGAAACGCCGGATGGTCAGCTATTAATTGGAAGCGCCCCGGTCTAGTGTTCGTTGCCACAAAGCAGTGTTTATTCAATATGGGTACATACCTCTATTACACCTTCGAAGAAAGAAGAAAGAAGAAAAATAAAAGGCCGCACCTGGTCCAGGAACGTGACGGTCAACCACAGCTTGCAAAGCTTGAGTCGGAGGCAGCACAGTGCCACAACCCCGTCCGCTCTGCCCTGCGGCTAACCCGTCTCGACGAGCTTATGTTCAGCGCGAGCGCCAAGCTCCAAGGTGCACCAAGCCTTGATGCTTTAGTTTGGGAAATCGGTAGCCACTTGACCCGTAGGCCCGTGGCTCTGCAGTACCGCCCAACACGTGAAGCTTGGCACCCGTGTAGCAGGCTTTCCCGGGTACCCAATACCTTCGAAAAACATCCACTCTAAAGAAGAAGAGAACCCTCACCGTCACGAGCGACAAACTTTCTTGCCATCCTTATTTTCCCAAAACCTGATCCAAATACGTGTACAATGACCGCCCCTTTCCGCCCTCCCGTACGTCCGGAGGTGTCGGTCGCAGGAGTCTTTTTTGGCTAGCCAAAGAGAGTAAAAGAGCGAAAAGAGTACGTGCAGTAGTGAGCAGAGAAGAGAACGAGTGTAAAATAATAAAGGTAGCAGACCAGCAGAGGCCACCGCAAAAAATATTTCTTACCTTTTCTTTATCCCCTTAAAACCAGCACCAATAACAACGACCCCCCCCCCCCGTACGTCCACGGACCCCGAAGCAGATTAGAAGGGCTTTTTTGCCATATACCATTCCAAGCGTTCTTGCGACCCCTCTTCCACACCGCTCCCAGGTGCAGATTGTGGTGCAGACTGTCGCCGCAAGTTCTTTTCATTCTATTCAGTACGACTCGAGGCTGACAGTCAACCGGAGACTCAAAAAGTACCGGTTTAGCCTACGAATCTGGGGCCGGGGCTGTGGGCAAGCCGATCCATTTCTATCTCCTGGAATTGCATCGAATTGTGGGCCGCTGTTTCGATCCGGCAGAACTTTGTAGAAGAGAAAGGAAGGTTAATGGTAACGAAGGGGTCAGGAAAAGGCATAGAGCCTTGCAGATTGTGCTTGGCTCATGTGCCTATTCGAGCATGGTACCCGGTCACGCCACGCGAGACGCCAATGAATGAAGGGGGGGATTTCTCAGAAGCCGGGTTACAGTTGATTGGCGCATGGACGCGTTAGTGGTTGCGTCGGTGTTCCACGCTGCGGCAGCGCTCGATTATTTCGAGGGCAGACCGACAATGGGGAAGGTGTGACCGACATCCTTTGATCCTGTTGGTTCGGGCTAGTTGAGGAGTGCTACCTTTTACCGCCGGCTCTCACCCCGAATTCTCCTGGTGTCGATTCGAGGTGGTCGTGCTCATCTAGCCATGCGTCTTGTTCCTATTCCCTCAGTAAACAATGCAATACACCCCGGGCTTACGCTCCACGTGTGGAACGTGTGGGTTTCCACACGTGATTTCTTTTGTGTTGGGACGACGTTTTTGGAATACCGACCGACAGTGTCCGTCGAAAATGGGGGAGGGGGGGTACCCACCCACTTAATTGACAATGCATTGTTGGTACTAAAAATTAGTAGTTGGCAGCTATCTACATGAAACTTACCAAAGCAGGTGAGTTCCTCTAGTGCGCACAAACACAACGTATTTTTTCTGAGACCGAAAACGGAGCGTAATCCCTGAATACACCTTCAACAGCACCGTACAGAGCGAGCCTGCCCGAGTAACTGGCCATCCGAAACGACGTCAGAAGCACTGGCCTCGGACGTCATTTGACCTCGGAATAGTACTAAGAAATCACTCACTCTCTCTCTTCGCTCTAAGAGAACCCATTCATGAACGGTCACACGGAGACCCTAAAACCCCGGAATTTCAAGCGAACTTTAACTCTAAAAAAACATTCACTCTAAAAAAACTAAAACGTCTAAACAAAGGTTCCTCACAAAACAAGGGGAAAAGGGGCAGTTTTGACAACTCACGGGGTTCTCCTTTGTTTTTTTGGTGTTCTTACCCTCTTATTTCATTATTTCCCCAGAATCAAATTCAACTAGAACGACACCCCCCACCCCGTCCCCTTTTTTTCTTCCTTCACCCGGAGACTCTTAACCGGACGCTCTGAACTATCGGCCTTTTCCCTGCCTACAAACCAAACCTACACATTTTTTTCCTCCTTTCTTTCCGGGGGTGTTTGGCATCATGCTGCCAAAGAAAAAAAATAGAGGAGAAATCAAGCCAAGAACGGCGCTTAACGCTTCTTTCTGGCAACCTTGTTTGAGCACCTTCGGTGCGTCCAGGGGCCAGCGACCGACACCACGAACACATTCGCAATGAATGTGGCCCTGGGCCGCGTCGAGAACAAGGAAGAGGGAGGAATAGCCGGTGTCTTATTTTTTGCGACAACCAATTTCTGCTTCCCTGGAGGCAGTATTTGTTACAGCTAAAAAGAACGTTGGCAGCGGTTTAACCAGAACACATGTAGGCTAAATCGCACAAACAAAAATCCGAATCCCTAAGTTTCCGAATCGTCCCCTTCCAACCTTGCTTCTGAAGCAAGTGGGACTTCAAATACTCAGGGCTTGCCGCCCAATGTAAACAATGCATTGTTGGTACTAAAAATTAGTAGTTGGCAGCGTACTACATGAAACTCACCAAAGCAGGTGAGTTCCGCTAGTGCGCACAAACAAAAGAAAGCGCCATCCTAATCTTTTTTTTTGGCTAGCCAAAGTGAGTAAAAGAGTGAAAAGAGTACGCAACGAGTGAGTAGAGAAGAGAAACGAGTGTAAAAAAAGCGGTGATAGTGCAAGCTTCTATCAAACCGACGGATACCGCCGCCAAAAGAAATTTTCTTGCTTTCCCTGATTCCACAAAACCAGCGCCATTAACAACGACCCCCCTCGATCGATTTTGAGGTAGCCGCCCTGTCGTACCGAAGAATAAAGGTCCGAACGAGACCTCCTCCTCTCATCCTCGCCCGTCCTTTTTTCCCTCTCTGTATTCGAACTTTAAGAAACCCAGGGAAAAAATAAAACGCGGAACTTCGCCAAAGCCAATACTTTAACAGCAACAAACGGAAAAAGAAGACGGCCCGAGTGCAAAAAGCCGCTGCAGTCCACAAAAGAAGCCGCGCGCAGTGCTCCCGCTAACGAAAAAGTGCGAGGAATTCCTCAAAAAAAAAAAGAGGCTCGAAAAAAGAGGGTGAGGAATTCCTCATGAGGAATTCCTCACCTTTTTCTGTTGGTGGTATCGTGTCTACAGCCTAAGCACTGCATCACAGTCTCGTGGGCTGGCGGCAGAAGTCTGAGGCTGCCATGGGGGCTGGAGCCAAGAAAGAGAGTCGAGGATCAGAAGCAGCCCCGGATTTCTTGACATTCTCTCCCAGTCGACACAACTGCCTTGTTCCACGTGATTAATGGTCTGCGTCTACTCGTGCCAATGATTTGTAAACCAGCACGCAGTATCGAGTGGTGATTGAATTTGAAATGGGCTGTTGCCTCCAGGAATGTGCAGTGCTTATTGTGACAAACAGACTGAGAAGTGCAAACTTTCTCCACCTGTACTGTACCGTTCGCCGGGGGGCAAAGCCCCCGGACCCCCCCCCTGGAGAAAAGCTTCTCGGTCTCAGAGCGGCAAAAGAAAGTTGGTCGGGAAACCAAGGTAAAAATGAAGCTAATAACCTGCACAACACGGGGGTAAAAATTTTGGGGGGCACCAAAAAAAAACAAGGCCCAAACAGGGTTTTCAATTCCTCACCAAAAGTGAGGTTAGCGGGGGCACTGGCCGCGCGTGGAAAAAAAAAGAAGGAAAAGCAAGCAACAGGCACCTTGTCTCCCGGTCTCAATACCGTGGGGAGAAGAGAGACGGTGGTGGGCCCATGTTTTGGCCATTCGAACAGGGATTTATACGCCGGTCTAGATGGGCGGGTCACCCGTCCATCTCTAAAAAAAAAAAAAAAAAAAAAAAAACCCACGGGCTGGCGGGTGTAGGTAGGCTACCATAGCAGTCATAGGGGGTCATGGGGGGGGCCATAGGGGGTCCATAGGGGGGTCATAGGGGGGAGGGTCCAATGGGGGGTCCCAGGGGGGTCATAGGGGGGGGGGGGGGTCATGGAGGCGAGCAAGCGGCCCAACCCGGCGAGACACAGCCGAACTTCCAACCGCAGTGGTGGATTCTATCACGCCCAACTCAGGATGGGGCCGGGACAATGCCGGGGAAAAGGAAGGACATGCTAGGGCAACATACGTTGTTCAGCTCCTGGAAGAAGTGATGCACGGTGATGCACAGTGATCCACGCTAGTGCGGTGTGCACAGTGACACGATAGCGCATGGTGGTGCATAGTGATCCACAGTGGAGGACAGTGGTGGCACTAATTTTCGGGCCCTCAACGACTTTGCAGGGCTGGCTGGGGTGGCTGGACAGGCTGGACCACCACTGGGGTTCTGGGGGGTCGACAAACACGTGCTCGGCACCCCGGTGCAAAAGACGGGTACCCGTCCATCTACATGGACTATTGCTCTAGGCCGAAATCCCCTTATAAATCCCTGCATTCGAATAGCAAAAAAAAAAAAAAAGAACACTCCCCCCCAGGGCTTACGCTCCATTTTCGGTCTCAGAGAAAATACGTGTGGGCGCTTAAGGTTCGAGGGGAAAAAAAACCTTTCCCCTTATGTGCGACGGCAAAACAAATAGCGTCGCTACTGGACTTGTCGACACCTGTGGGCCTAGACTCCCCTGCATGTGGACCAATAAATCAAAATCCACATGTGGTACCTGTGGATCCACACGTGGGGGAACAAAATCCAAAAAGAATTATCGTGTGGAAATCCACACGTTCCACACGTGGAGCGTAAGCCCTGCTCCCCCCCCAACCCTACCTACCCTATTCTCCATAGCAGTGGAGACTGAGCGGGTTCGATGCTCGAAGGTGAACTGGCCAAAATCCCATGGGAAATGGTGTGGAAAAAAAAGAAAGAACGCCTTTCCCGAAGTGCGGGGGTGTCGATTTCGGACCGATTTCCTCTTCTTTTTTTTGGCTTTTGGGTTTTGCATCCACACTTCAACGACTGTTTGTTCGACAACAAACACGCCGAAGACGAAATATGTGAGGAAATCGCAAAAAGCCATCTCACATGTTATGTCGTATAACATGCGAAATCTCCTCTTACGTGGGTCGCGCGAGGTCCATTATGGGTCGGCGGGATCTGGGTGCCGCAGAGAGGTGACCGAATTTTTGTCTCAATCATCACGAAAAGGAGGGAGAAAAATCACCGAAAGGAAATAAATAATGCTGGAAAAAGTCATCTGGAATTCGGTCGGGATTTTTTTTTTGGCCGGGTGCTCCTATCGTCGTCGTCGGAGGGGTGGGGTAGACTTGATCGGCCCGTAGTCTTCTAGCGTGTGCATTGGCTCTCTCACCCTACACCGTGTTTCCCCCTGCTCGACAATCCCCAACACGCTGAAGTCCAGTCTCAGAAGCTGGCGTAAAAGAGCGGCCCCCTATCCCCCGAAACCGCGCCGCATTGCCGGCCGCTGCGCGAATGCTGACCATAACCACAGATTCTGTGTCTAACTTCAAAACTATCTCGGTGAGGGCGTGAGTGGGTCTTTGAAGCGTGGACGATGCCTCTCGCGCTGCTCCCCTTGAGGTTCCTGGCTCATGCCAAAGCGCCGCCGCCCGGGTTAAGGGGTTGCGGAAACTACCTCGGTGAGTGCAAGCGCCTGAAGCGCGACACGGCACGATCGAAGAGGTGGCCACCTAGCGGCGAATGCAGGCCATCGCTGCAGATGTTCTGCATTCTAACCTCAAACCATCTCAGAGTACCGCGTTGGCACCACGGGGTTTCCGGTCCCTACTTACTGCGTGGAGCTATAGAATTGCCTGGTGCCGTACCCACGGTCCGGGAGTTTCTGCTTCGTCTTGTCCAACGAGAACTGCCTTGAAGAAAGGGAGAAGTAAAAACACGTCTTTGCAACTGATATCACTAGCGCAAGGGAATGTTGAGTGATTCGGAAAACTTCACTGTTTCTTTGAGCCAACCACACCCCGAAGGCTGTGCGAAGTTCTCTTATCGAGAGCATGACACATCACGTGCGAAGAGATAACCGCGCCGCTGGCGATGCAGATTATCGCTACAGATTCTTTGCATTCTAACCCAAACTCTTATCGACTTTCGTGCATCAGCTCCCTCAGTGAAACTGTGGCACCAGGCATCCACGGTTTATCACGCGTTCAGCCATAATCCATCCAGTGGTGGCATCACGGCACTGTCCGATCGAACAGCCGCGGATACCAGGGACTAGAAACAGGAGTTCCTCTCGTACTACCCCCCCCCGTAGGCCTTACGCGTGCACACGTGTCCGAACTCATCGTTCTTCAAAGCAATCGAAAATAAAACAAAAGAGCGTTTTACCACCTTGCGCGGTGCCACGGGATGTTTGGCAGCCGCTGCTAAACATCCGCGCATGCTAATCCATGTGGTTCATGTACTTAAAAGAACTCAATACTAAACAAACATAACGCGAAGCTTTACCAGCTTCGGCTGACACCATTTGCGCACTTAACCATGGTTAAGAAGACGACTGAAAGCACAGACACAAAGAGCTCAAAGCATTTGCAAAATAACACGAAAAGCCTCTAGGCAAAAACCCGTTTTTCACACTTCTTCATTACACGGCGGACGCTGTGGCGAATCGTCGCACACAGAGCTCTACGTGGCTGAGACCCTGCCACTGAACCGAGCTTCTTGTCTGACACACGCATCACAAAGCCTTCCGCAACTCCCCCCTCCAAATACTCTGCAAAAAAGGGTCGCACGGGGGACTCTAGAATACCGGTCTCTTAAGCTCAAAATACTGCCAAACTTGTTCACACTCAAGAGCACTCCTCCCACTGAAGAAGAAGCCGCAGCTTCACGGTTTCCGAACCGCGAAGTCACGGTTTTGCGGGTTTGGGGGGAGCACGGAAACCGCATGGAAACAGCAACAAAGAAGAAGAAAAAGAAGAAAAACACACAAAGTACGTAAAAGAATGAAAACACACTGCCCAGACCCTGCTCTAACAGCACAAAAGGAAACCCCCAGGCATCTTGTTAAGAACCATCCATCCATCCATCAGCCGGCTGACCCCCCCCCCCCCCCCCCCCTCCTCAGGCTATTTTCACTGTGGAGGGGGGAGACGCTACCTGTCACACTCTATGGTGGTCACCACGGTGGGCGGTCAGAAAAAAAAATTTTTTTTTTGCCCCAAATACCCCAAATACCACACTTTGGAAAATTTTTGTGGGCCCACTTTTGGCAGGGAATTTTGACCATTTCACCTTCAGAGAATTTGACCACCCAGCCTCCAAGGCAACTGCACTGTAGAGGAGGGGGGGGTCTGGTTTATCCGGCCATCCGGCCAAAGTGGCTGATCCTTAACAAGAGCGCTGAAAACCCCCCCTTCCCCCTCGCCTCACAGTCAAGGAGACTTCAAAAAACCGACCGCTTACTACAAGAAACACTCTAAAAAAAAAAGGCCGCTCCTGGTCCAGGAACGTGACGGTCAACCACAGCTTGCAAAGCTTGAGTCGGAGGCAGCACAGTGCTACAACCCCGTCCGCTCTGCCCTGCGGCTGACCGTCTCGACGAGCATATATTCAGCGCGAGCGCCAAGCCCCAAGGTGCGCCACGCCTTGATGCTATAGGAAATCGGTAGCCACTTGACCCGTAGGCCCGTGGCTCTGCAGTACCGCCGAACACGTGAAGCTTGCTCCCGTGTAGCAGGCTTTCCCTGGTACCGGGAAGGGCTGTACATCCAGGGGATTAGCTTCTATATCCACATTTGGACTGTCAGTCCAAATTTGGAAAGGCCGCCGAGAAAAAATGAAAATATTTACTTCTATTCGCGACTCCTTGCTACGTTAATTATAGCACCCCACCCGTATTGCAATACGATATAGTTACGGATATTCAACCTGCGCAAACCATAAGCAGCACCACAAATACACGAAAAGAGACGGTCAGACGGTACCAAGAAGACAGACAGTCACCTACTGCGGCACCATACTGAGGAGGGCCTACCGTAAGTAAGGTATGTGGACAATGGCCGAAACCACCAATGACCAACGACCAAGGTACCCACCGATCCTCTTACCTCGTGTAACCACCACTCATACGACACTCAGAGCACAAATAATACCGCCGAACACGTAGAGCTTGGCTCCCGTAGCAGGCTTTCCCTGGTACCTGCATGCGGCTAAAAAAAAGTCTCAATGGACGCCGTCTACAGGCAACTGCCTGAGCGAATATCGCCGGAAACACAAAACACAAAAGAAAAGTCCTGGGGGGTCCACCCTAATCAATAATAATAATAATCCCCTGCCTCGAAAGAACCGAGAAAAATAACAATAAAATACACAAAATAAAATTTGAAATCTGAAAAGCCACACTCATTTCTTGGCGGCCCGTCCAACCGTGCATCTTGGCAAAAATAGTTCAATTCGGGCGAAGCACGTACGGGCATATCGCGCAACCTCAAGAAAGAACAGGACCCACAAACGAACTGGAAAAGAAGCATGTTTCGGACCGTTGGGCGATGGTGCGCTTCGAGAATCCAAACAAGGAACTCAGTTCGGCGTCCTGTGTGTGGGGGGGGGGTGAGAGAGGCCTCGGGGTTTTCTGTTGGCCACCGAACGTCGTGTTTGGACACCCTGTAGTTGCCCTGTTTAGTCACAGAGTCCACAGGTCTCCTGAGAACAGTGTCCAGAGAATCCCGCCAACTCTCCCGACCTTCTTTAGACCCTGGCTGCTTTAGACTTTGGGACTTCGGACCCTGGCTACTTTAAGCTTTAGACTCTGGGCTGGGAATGGATTTAGATTTGCTGGAACAACAGGGGGTCACTTTCAAGTGTTCTTGCCAGCTGATCCCCCGGACAGCCGCGGCAGCCCTCGCAGGGCTCTCCGGGGCTGGGAATGGGTGGAACAACAAAGGGGACACTTGTAGATTTTTTGGCAGCTTCGGCTGACACCTTCTGCGCATTTAACCATGGTTAAGAAGACGACTGAATGCACAGACACAAAGATAGCTCAATGCATTTGCAAAATAGCACGAAAAGCCTCCAGGCAAAAACCTGTTTTCACATTTCTACTGCTTTTGCCAGCAGATCCATTCCCAGCCCTCGCGGGGGCTCTCCGGGACTGGGAATGGATTTAGATGGACCGGAACAACAAGGGGTTTTTTTTTTAAGTTACTGTTTTTGCCAGCAGATCCATGCCCAGCCCGGCGGCAGCCCACACACTGTACCGAGAGTACCCTGCGCTTCGAAAGAGTAAGCACCGTCTTGCCGGAAAAGAAGCATGCTTCGGGGGGGTTCTGGGTTCCCTTGGGTTGCGCGATGCGCATCCTTTCGTGATGGAACCCTGCGCGACTTTGAAAACTGATGACACCATTAGGCGGCTTCTTTCTTTTTTAGGCCGTCCAAACAAGGAACTTAGTTCACTGATCTCCTTTAGGGCTACCCCGAAGGCGAGGTCTTGATTCTTCACTGATCTCCTTTAGGGCTACCCCGAAGGCGAGGTCTTGATTCTTCACTGATCTCCTTTAGGGCTACCCCGAAGGCGAGGTCTTGATTCTTCACTGATCTCCTTTAGGGCTACCCCGAAGGCGAGGTCTTGATTCTTGAGCTTTTCTGTTGGCCCAAAATTTGGGCATCTTTTTTCCCGCGAGAGAAGCTCGTCGGTCGACGCAACTGACTACACAAGATGGAGCCCATCCTCAGAAAAAAAGCGGGGGTCACACCTGTTTTTAGGGTGTGCTTTTACGTGCGGGTGAAAGGGCAGCACGTGAACGAAACAGGCACTGGTAAATGAGCAACTCCCGCATCCTCTTCGCAGAGTGTGATGGACCTTTCTTCGGAGGGGCTCACGCACTCAAAGATCGACTTATACGCATCCTCTTCGCAGGCAGGACTCGGCGAGGAATAACAGGAGGCGGCAGCGGTTGCCACCGCACTCGAATCGTTTGCATGCAAGGGAGGAGACGCACAACGAAACTTTACTACCATTGGCTGTGCAGTCTATCGTCACAGACTGCTGCTGCATAGCAAGTCCAAAAGCTACTTTAGTGTCCGCAGGAGCTGCCGAGGATCGGTACTGAAGATCGTGTATCGAGCAAGCTTGTACCCTTATGCTCTACGCGAGATTTCTATTCCCGCTGAGCTTGCCTTAGGACACCTGCGTCAATGTGTAACAGAGGTGCCGCCCCAGCCAAACTCCCACCTGACTGGTGTCTCCAAACGAGGATTCGCGAGCCGAAGCCCGTTTGTCGCTGGAAACGGATAAGCTACAGTTCCGAAGACCCTAACCCCACAAGGGAGCAGCTGCCGTCTTCCCATCACTGGATAAGTAAAGCGACAACAAGAGTAGTGGCATTTCATCGTTGCAGCCTGGAGCATGCGCACCACCCGAGCCTACAACAGGTGAATTCGGGTGGGTTGAGGCGGGTCTTCTACGGAAACCTTCTCCACTTCGGCCTTCAATGTTCTCCATTGAATATTCGCTACTACAACCAAGATTTGCACTCATCCGCGCTCCATCGAGGCTCAGGCTCACGCCAACGACTTCGCGGCGTAGACCACGCACTCCTACGCACGCCTGGCTTTGTGATACCAGTACGCGGCCAACTGTGGGTGGATCGCTTGAGCATAAGACCGGATTCTTCACGGCTTATCACGTGGGCGGCCCTGAGATTACTCGGGTGACACCGCTTTATCTTTAGCCATACTTCAACTCTCTTTCCTTCCCTTGCCGATGGTGGTTACTTCGGATGGTTCACCCACCCCGCGGCTGTGACGAGCTACGAACAGCCGCCTGACAAATCAGACTCACACCTCTGTCCTGTCTGCAGACACTCAGCTTCCGCGCTGATTATGGTCCGCCTTATGTGTCCGTGGCTTAAAGGACCGAAACACGGCCAGTGCGGTGTGTTGAGCACATACCCATTCCAAGCACGTTCTTGCAAACCCACCCCGCGTGTGCCGAAAATCTCACACTCAGGTTCTGTGCTGCCTTATGTGTCCGTGGCTTAAAGGAGCGAAACACGCACGCAGACGGGACCAGTGCGGTGTTGAGCGCATATCCATACCAAGCACGTTCTTGCCAATCCCCACCCCCGCGTGTGCCGAAAAGTGTTCCAAAACCAAAGAAAGAAAAATTCAACCAAACTCACGGCAGGCGCAGCGATCGGCTGGGTCGGGTGCCCGGTGAACCGAACACCAGTCTCCGCGGTCGCGAGGGAAACGCAGCGATTGGGCGCGGGGATGAGGCAAGGCATCGGACACCACCAGAGAGACAACACCACCCACCTTCCATCCACCACTAGGAAAAAAACAGCAGGAAAACGAGGGGGAAAAAAAAAAAAAGCACACACAGAAAAGAAAGAAAACCCGGCGAAGAAACCTGAAAATCTTGAAGGCAAAAATTTCAGTGGAGTACGTAAACCCAGCTGTTTAACACACTCGCACTTTTCCCCAACGAAATTGCTCAACAACAATTAAAGAAACGTAATCTTTTCAGCAAAAGAAACTTGGTTGAAAACAGCAACAACGGCAACAAAAAAAAAAGGGGAAAACGGAGAATCAGTAACTTCCAAAACGGAAAAGAAGCTGCCAAAAAGAAGCAAGCCACTCCTGAGCTGTACTGAGGCACCACACAACTTTCCCACAATGTGGTCAGAACAGCCACAACATTTGCCCACAACACCTTGTTAGCTATTGCGGCTTTCCTTTTTGCGGCCCATTGAAAAACGACAACAGTCAAAATGCCATCGTTTGAATCAATTCCGTCGACACGAACTTTTCCCACGTAACATGCCAGTTTCAAATACGCGAGGCATGGGTGAAAAAAAAAAAAAAAAACATTCTGGCCGCAATAGCCGCAACGTATTGCGGGTAAATGTTGCGGCTGTTCTGGCCGCATTGTGGGGAAGTTGCGGGCGCCCAGTACCCACCCTAGTGGGCTGGTCTGACAAAAGCTGGTCGTTGGAGAAGAAGCCAAAAAGGCTGGCAGGCCGGTTCGGCTTCATTCTCGTCTTTGCCCTGTTTCATCCTTGGGTTAGGCATTCTGATCAAACCGCCGAAGCACGCCGCCTACGTCTTCTTAGCCGTTGCCGTGCAATTGTAGGGCAAACGTCAAGATCGTAGGTACAAGTGTCAGAAAACAGAAATATCAACAATGACCTAACCGACGGCGAACACCACACACACACACACACACACACACACACACACACACACACACACACACACACACACACACACACACACACACACACACACACACACACACACACACACACCGACACACACCACAACCACACACACCACACACACACACACACACACACAAACACACACCAACACACACCAACACACACACACACACACACACAACACACACACACACACACACACAACACAACACAACACACACACAACACACACACAACACACACACACACAACACAACACACACAACACACACACAACACACACACACACACCACACAACACACACACACACACACACACCCGACGCATCTGAGCGAACCTTTCTAAGAAGCAACAGACCAAAAAAAAAGCAAATAAAACACAGTAGAAAAAAGCCCGGCCTCAACGGCCAGCCGGAGATTCTGGAACACCAGGCCTTTAAACCAGGGATTTATACGCCGGTCTAGATGGGCGGGTCACCCGTCCATCCTCAAAAAAAAAAAAAAAAAAAAAAAACCCGGGCTGGGTGTGGAGGAGGCCACACACAGTCCAGTCATAGGGGTCATGGGGGGGGGCCCATAGGGGGCCATAGGGGGGCCCTCAGGAGGGTCATAGGTCCCGGGGGGGTCATGGGGCGGGGGGGGGTTCATCCTGGAAGAGACAGTGCACGGCAACCCAGCCAGCCTCACGAAGCGAAACCCCACCGCCTCCATACACGAAGGACTACAGCCTATGGGAAGACTCGAAGGTGGGCAGCATTCCAGAAGCAAACCGCAAGCACGAGAAGGCGTTGGGTCCTCGCAAAGAGAGAGCAGTTGGCACGACGCCCCATGCCCTTATTCTCCAACTCTTCCTTGTAATCCAACTGCTGTGTTTTCCCCCTCACGCGCCCTTTGCCGGACAACTGCTGGTTCTCCCACCTCTCTGCTGCACCCTCCACCCTCTGGAACATCTGGCTCGGAATCTATACACGGTGCGCAGTGATGCACGGTGATGCACAGAGATCCACGCTAGTGCGGTGTGCACAGTGACACGATAGCGCATGGTGGTGCATAGTGATCCACAGTGGAGGACAGTGGTGGCACTAATTTTCGGGCCCTCAACGACTTTGCAGGGCTGGCTCAAAAAAAAAAAAAAAAAAAAACACGCCACACGGCGAAGTCCGGCCTCAGAAACGGAAGTTAACCCCTTACCGATCGGGCACCCTCGATTTTTCCCCGGGTTTTCGGTCTAAATGCTGGTCATGTCAAGCTGGCACCTTATCGACTCCTCGAGGGGGGGGGAGCGGAATTTCCGAGGTTCAAGGGCGGGCATAAAGAGATACTCGTCCTCCCGAAAAACTGTACTGTTCGGGCGGGTTTATTTTGCGGACTCATGTTCTTTATGCGGCATGGTATCGGGATTTGTATCTTTCGTGGCACAAGTAGTGCAGTTTAGTGGTCTAGCTTGGTTTGCCGTTTATCTTTCTTGTTAGCAAGCACACGAGTGCGAGGTTTGAGGGCAGCAACGCGGCCGGTCCGAAACAAGCCCGAGGTAAGAAGTTCGCCACATACCTTTTCATTCCCGCCCTTGAAATCTGTTTCCGACATGAAAGACCATGCACCAGCTGAATCTGGCCGCCGAAGTCAATTTCTACACAAGAAATGACATGTCAAACGTTGATTCGTTCATGATTCCAACAAGGAAAACTGCGAAGAAAAAAAACGATCGTTTTTTGAAAACGATACAAACGATGATAATATTCACTTTCGAAAACGATTTTTTTTTTTTTTTAACTATCCGAGTATCGTTTTCATCAGGCTATTAGCTGCATTTTGCCTCAGTTTTCCAAAAAAAAAAAAAAAAAAAAAAAAAAAAAAAAAAGAATTCCGTCTCAATAGCCAATTTGCTTTTCCCGCTCTAAAATCGAGAAGCCTTTGTTTGGGCCACCCGAACCTTCCAAAAGGGGGGGTCCGGGGGGCACCGCCCCCCGGCGTGGAGAAAGATTTTGCACTTCCCAGTCCGTTTGCCGCGTTAAACATACGACCAACGTATTGGTGGCACTGTTTGCCATCTGTGTGGCCCTCGCCCCGCTCCCCCTGGTGCACACTCCTGAAGTCAACAGCCCATTTCAAAAATTCATACCATTCAGATACTGTGCGCTGGTAAATCATTGGCACGAGTAGATGCAGACCGGAGATCACACGGAACAAGGCACTTTGTGTCAACTCGGAAAGAATCTGTCAAGAACTCCGGGCTGCTACTGAGCTTCGACTCTCTCACTCGGCTCAGCACCAGCGGCAGCCCAAACTTCTGTCAGCCAGCCCACCATGCCCAGCATCAGCATTGCCCAGCCCCTGACCGCCAGCCCAGCCCTTGACCGCCAGCCAGCTTCCTGGCACAGCTGGCCTAACCCACGCCTCCACCGGACCCCCACGACATTTTTCATCGAAGGTCGTTTTTTGCACTTTTTTATTTTATTTTTCGAGCCGCCCGGATTTCCAAATTCCGTCAGCTGACGGAATTTGGAATGGGAAGCTAATGCCCTGGTTTTCATTCCGTGACCTATCCCAATTTTCCGGCATAATATGTGTCGTTTTATTTCTGCAGCTTGTATTTTGGCCCAGAAATTCGAAAAGTAAACGCCATAAACTAGTAGGTCAAGCCCCTAAATGCGTCCCAAACCCCCGTATGAGCACACCGGGACAAACAGTGACTGGTGCGGTGAACAGGCAGGAGTCTTGGGAGCTGGCAATGTAAAAACAGGAGCCTTCAGCAAAGGCTAATTTGGTGCGGTTTGGCATCGACCCGTATCTAAGAAATGGGCTATTTAACAACCCCTGTGGAGAGTCGCTGGTCGGTGAGGGGTTATAAAGAGGGTGCGCCCGCGCCCACACCCGAACCAACCCGTGGGTGTGCTACAACCGATTCAAGGAGAATAATTGCAATCATCGATCCTCATCACGACGCAAGTTCAAAAGGTTTCCCATCCTCTTCAAGATAGGTAGCCGGAAGGCTCTCAAACCCGTTTAATGCGTCAGTGCGCGTGCAGCCTAGGACATTTAGGAGCATCGCTCGGACCTGCTATTGGCTCGCTCTTCCGCGCGCTACAAGTCGCGCAGTCCCCTTAAGAAGTAGTGCGCGTCTCGGGTAAGCACCGAAGCCCGCACCCGAAACGCGGGCGTGCCACCCGCTTTTTTGAGTTGACAAGACGTATATATGGGTAGCACCAGCATCCACTACACATCCTACGTGGATGTATCCACTAGCAGCGTAGTATCCTCAGCACCACGAGGTAGTTCTGTTGGGTATATCGTACCCTCTACGTGCTGTAGGATGGTATGTGGGTAGCAGCAGCCTCCACCTGCACAGCATACGGTTAACAAATGCATGGTGTACCAAAAATTAGTAGCTGGCAGCGTACTACATGGAACTTGCCAAAGCAGGCGAGTTCCGCTAGTGCGCAAAGTGGACTCATTCACTTGTGTGTAAGAATGACTACCGCAGTAGTCATTCTTACTACTGACAGTAGTCATATGACTAGTAAGATTTACTAGTAAGATCAGTAGTAAGTGACTAGTAAATGGCATGACTAGTGCGCTGTGTAGTATACGGTACACCGGCCCGCACATATCGCCCACACCGTCGGCTGTTGCCCACGCGCACTCCCCCGGGAACCGAAACGAAAACCTTATTTGCACTATATCGAACAAAGTAATACGTATCCCTTTCCCCCCTCCCAAAGAACCCCCTTTGCTCCTTGACTACACAAGACAACCCCAACATACACGGCACACTCCAACCACAGGAGAGTGCAAGGCTGCAGAATGCCTTGCTCGAGTCGATCATCTCAGGTAGATAGGGTAGTTCTTTGTACAGTGCCCGTCGAAGTGTAACCGACGCTTCCCTTGTCCGACATGGTGGGAGCGGGCAGCGTGGTTGACGCGCCTGGGTTTGGCAGTCATTACTACTGGGGGGGTAGTGCGTTGCTCAGGGTAGTCGAAGGCCTGACAATCACACTAATGCAACAAATACGGCGCTTTGGCATGAGCCAGGAACCTCAAGGGGAGCAGCGCGAGAGGCATCATCCACGCTTCAAAGGCCCACACACTAATGCAACAAATATTTACTACTGGGGGCGGCAGGACACCTGGTCCAGGTGGGTAGCGTCGGGTGCAGCACAGAGACTGGTGGTGCGCATCCACACCATGATTTCGTCTGTCGGCCTGGCAATCTTATGGTACGGCTCGTACAAGTACCAGCCGTGGTACAAATAAGGCATCACTGCGTCTTCCGACCAGTAAGAACACGACCAGCCATCGGGACACTTGTCGAAGTTGTTGAACCCGTCTGCCGTCAGCACGAACTCGTTCGTGTTGGGTTCGTTGACTTCGCGTCTCGGTCAGCATCCCACGCGATTCCACTCTTCTTGCATGAGTTTGTGTCTGCGTCGCTCGCTGTGATGCCGATTTGAGATACCTAAACCTGGCTACGCTCCGATGCCTCCATCTGGCGTCTGTGCTCCCGACAACAACGTGCTGTCTGTCGGTATATGGTGCCTTCCGGTTCTTCTCACGAAGAGTTGGACATATACAAGCCCGTATCTCGAGAGGTTGGAGAGTTTGCACCGCTCACCTTCCCTCCATAGACTTTGCGCCTGTGCAAGATCTAAATCAGAAACGACTGCGGAGATCACCCAACCGTGGTACCAGCCATACCCACACCGAAAGAATGCCAACCCCGCCTTTACCGTCGACCGGAGACAGAACATACACCGGAATCCTCAAAACTCGGAACATACACAAGTAACTGTCAACCAGCTCGACTGCCTGTGCCTGCGGTGGGCATTCGTGGATGCCACCGGAGAAAGAGGACAGGCCCGCTGGAGGTAGTTCAAGGGCTCTAACCCCCCCAATACAGGGTACCTTCAGGTATAGAAGACCTTCTAATCCACAAATAACGCTAGAAGAGGCAGCAGTTGTGCCCAAGCATTGTCCTAATATTCTCAACTCCACCTAAACTCCTGGAATTTCAAGCGAGCTTTCTGAAATGCTAAAAAAAAAAAAAAATGGACAATGCAACGTGACGTACTGGCAAATCATGGACGACTTCGCAGCGCGCAACGCCACTGTAATGAAAAGTGTATGCGAGCGGATCAGCTACCAAGAGCCCAGCGGAAAGGCTGCGGAGTGGGCATCCTGGCTCAAGCATGAATTAAAGTCTAGCCCGATACAGTAGAGCTTCCTAACCAACCCCCCCGCCCACCGACCACACGCACCAAGCTGAACCTCACAAACAAACAAAGGTCGAAAGACACCAATCTGTACGTCCCACGGGATCGTCGGAAACACAAAAAAGAGAAAAAAGCTGCAATGAAGAGCGTTTGCGAGCGGGTACGAGTACAAAAGTCGGAAGACAAGGCCGCAGAGTGGGCAAACTGGCTAAGAAGTGAATTGAGCACCCGGTAAGAGGGCGAGCAAACTGATTTCGGCATCTTATTTCTTGTTTTCTTTCTCTAACTAAAGCGCGTCACCAAAACTCCTTGCCAAACAAACAAAGGTCGCAAGACACCAAACTGATCGTCCTTCGCGATCGACGGTAAGTTCGTCGGTAGCACAAAAAAAAAAAAAAAAAAAAAAAAAAAAAACCGCCGGAAGAAATAGAGCCGAAGAACGTGTTGTTAACGGGTCAAAAGTTGTGAGCAGAGTAGTCAGTTCAGTTTGGAGTATCTCTAGAGAAAAAGAGGGCCCGCAGCGTTGCCAGGCGGCGATACCGAGCTCTCCCGTCGCACCGTGCAGCGCCTGGCTCCGGCGCCGTCACCCACTGTAGCAGAGCCGCAACCTGCAGCGCGCCTCCGGAGTGGCTTGCGCCCGCCGTAGCAGTACGAAGAGAAGTGAGGAGACCGGAAACTCCCCGGAAAGATGGTCCCTGCACTCTAACTCGTCCCTCTCCCTCTCTCTCTCTCTCTCTCTCTCGCTCTCTCTTTTCTCTCACAACAGGTAATCGTTTGCCCAACTGTCTATAATGGGTAGAAAGTTTGAAACATGTCTCATAAATATCCCGCAGCCGGCTCGGCGCTGACTACAGCACATGAAGCCGAAGTCAGACTTTCACTCTAAAATGCAGCACACAAAGGGCAAATAGGTGCCCGCACGCGCCGCGTCCGTGACACAACGAATGAAATATGGCGCAGGAAACGAGAAAAAGCTAGTCGCTTAGCGAGTGCGAGTGAAGTGTGCATACACCCCGAACACGACCTACCAGCCTCAATGGTCAACCGGACACTTGAATTGCCGGACCTTCAGACGGTAAATTGGAGCTCAAAAATACTCGAGGGGCTGCCTTGTGCTTATTACTTCGAAGGAGGCTAGAGGGGGAAGAGAAACACTGCTGTTGATCATTTGTTGAACGCTTACGCCCGCCACGAAACCCAGATTTTACCTGTGTTTCGTGTGGGCTGCAGCACATTTACCTCCTTTGATCTTGGAATATTGTTGCGATAGTGGGGAGTCATCGGCATGCCGATGAGTACCACACTATACTTTGGTCTTGCACAACTGGCAGCCTCCTCAAGTATCTCCCACAAGGCAGGCGCTTATACAAAAAGCGCGAACTAAAACTCTAAAAAGTCGAATAGTCGGCAATGGGCAACAAAGACACACGCACAAGCAGACGTACTGCCACAGATACGCACGTTTAGTATACGATACGTTGAAGGAACCTTCAATGGTCACCCGGAGACTATGAAACCCTGGATCTCTGAACTTACACTGTAAAATAAAAGCTAAGAAAAGATGCACCTTCCCGCCCTCCGCCATGTTCGCCAGTGAAACCACGGCCCCCTCCAAACACGAACCGTGGTCTGAAAGAGAAAAAAAAAGTGGAGGACCCGAACGTCGCTTTCTTCTGGCACGCGAGGAACCCCCCCCCCTAGCAAGACTCACACCGCAGTCCTGTCTGCAGACACTCAGGTTCCACGCTGATGATGGTCCGCCTTATGTGTCCGTGGCTTAAAGGACCGAAACACGGCGCAGACGGGACCAGTGCGGTGTTGAGCACATACCCATTCCAAGCACGTTCTTGCAACCCCCCCTAGCAAGTCCCCTGGCGCGTTGCTACTTCTTGTCCCATCGCGATGGCGAGTGCCTCCTGCCAGCTGCCGCCAATCGCTCGCACGATGCCGGGAACTGCCGGCGGGGCGAGCGTTTAACCACGTCAGGCCAGCGGGAGCAAGGACGTTGTCCGAAGACGCCGACACTTACCCTTCGCTGACGATGCCGCGGGTCACCTCCTCAACTCATTCCTATCCTGGTCGATCCGAGCAAAACTGAGGCAGCCGGCAAGCCGTCTCGCAACAGAAGCTTGGACGATCCGAATAGGTCCAGACGTCTCAACCATAAACCCCAGTGAAGGAGCAATGATTAAGATTTGAACGCATCTCCAACTCTTACCACTCATCGGTTTCAGGGTGGCGGAGCCCGCGGCGGCGAAGGAACGAAGCTTGCTCGAGTTCCCGGTGCAACCCTTCGCCAATGCACCGCCCGACCGTCGATGGCATTGCACGGAGCTAGCAGTCTGTCACAGCCGTATCTGAAAAAGCCTTTAACCACTTACGGACGGAGGGGGAAGGCTTAATTTTGGGGGAAAAAGGGGCACCCATGGCAAATCTCAGGTATCCGTTGAGAGCTCGGAGCAGGACTTCTGCCAAAGACGCATTTCAAGACAACAACAAAAGATTTGTGTCAGATCGTTCCAATAAAGCAAACGGCGACCACTTTCGACCATTCTTTGGCCTCTCGCCCGTGAACTTGACACCCGCGAACTTTCTTCAACTACCTACCACTAGAGTGGTAGTTCGTCCGGAAGTGGCTAAAAAGGTCACTGTGTCAAAAAAAGACAAACCCACTGCACCTTGCAGCGTCTCGCTTTTGCAGGCCTCGCCGCACAAACGCGCGTTTTCTTTTGGACCGCCAAAGCAACCTTTGTTCGTGCGTGCACGCGTGTCGTTCCTATTTGATTGGTATCACACGAAAAGCTGCCAACCAGACCGTCAAACTGATCTTACTACTAGTCATAAGTCTTGCTAGTCATATGACTACGGTCAGTAGTAAGCACTCTTCAGTAGTAATATGACTGGTCATCACGTTGTTTTTCGAATGGCTAGTGCACCGTGTATCATCGGGGTTTCAAATGCGACGCAGGGATACGGCCACTCTCGGCTTTCCGAGGAAGATAATGCTGTCAAAAGAAAGTAGTGGCTGATTTGCTGCGGGCAAAACCCGAGTCCCTAAAGTTTGCACAGTTATCCAACTTTCTACTACCCGACCCTCCCACCGCACGTCCTCCTCAACCCAAAGGAAGTAAGAACGCATATTACAGACCGATACGAGCTGCATGGAACCCCTGCTCAACATGCATGCGCGTGGGGGGCCCAAGACTAAATTCAAAGCGAATTTCTTCTTGGTGTCGGTCGCAACACTTACAAACATGGCTAGCCGTATTTAAGCATACCTACTACCCACATACCACCCGCCTCACAGCCTCAATGGTCAACCGGAGACCCTAAAACACCGAACCTCTAAACCACAATAAACGCTAGTTATCCAGTATCAAATTCATCTTGCGACGACCAGTAGCTGCCCACCCCCGATTCCAATCTTTTTTTTTACCCTCCTCGTTTTTCTTGTTGCGTTAGTGGGGGGGGTCATTTGCATGCAAATGAGTACCACACGATGCCAGCTTTTCGCTACGTGACTCCAGAAGGGTCACTTTTGCCGCGCTTTCGTCGTGGTGCAACCTTTGTCGGCTGCAACTGTTGCTGTGAGCTAGTGACAAGTTCGTAGTCAGAGTAGGCATCGGAATCTTCGCTTGCTCTTTTCCGCCGTTACCCTTCTTATTCCTCTAAAGCCATATCCAACTACAACGACCTCCCCCTAACCAACTCAACCAACCAGACTCACACCGCTGTTTTGTCTGCTGACTGCCTCATGTGTCCGTGGCTTATAGCGAAACACGGTGCAGATAGGACTGTGTTGAGCACATAGCCATTCCAAGCGCGTTCTTGCAATCCCCCCCCTGTCATTCGAGAAGGTGCACTCAGCTTGCAGGATTCCTTCCTCGCACTCTCTTTTCCCTTTTGGTACTTACCACCGGTACTGCGGAGTTTACCGCCGTGAAGACAAAATCGGTGTGTTCTAGCGAGTCGCAGTCACTCATACAGGGCGGGTGCCTGATTTTTTTTTACATAAGCGCCAGCTTGGAAGGAAGTGCTCGAACGAAGCTGCTAAAGAACCGAAGGGATCCCAAGTGCGTAGTAGTAAAGTAACTACTGAAACACGCATTGAACGGACGTGAGGTCGCGGGTCTACCGCTACACGACAAGACACACAAACACAACATGTCAAAAGTCCTGAGTGAAAAAATACACGGTGGTGCAGGCGAAGAACAAACCGGATTGTGTTTGTATCTTATTGGCCCCCTCTACCTCCATATTTCCTACCTTCCATTCGGTGTCAAAGCAGCTACGTCGAGCATCTTTAGCTGATTGCTCAGACACGGTGGCAGGGGATGGATCGGCTCGTGCTGTAGTACAGCACGGGTCGTCTTGGACGAGCTTCGAACACAGCCGCTTGGCAAGCCAGACTCACACAGCTGTCCTGTCTGTAGACAACTCAGGTTCCGGGCTGATGATGGTCCTGGCCGTGGCTTAAAGTGGGAATGAAGAATGCAGACAGGACCAGTGCGGTGTTGAAACACGGAACCATTCCAAGCACGCCCCCCTTACCCCCTATTCCGACGGAGCACCCACCGATTAATTCCGGGTTTTCTGTGGCGGGGTCGACGTGGGCATACCCACTGATACCTTGGGCCGATTTTTCTAACCGCGGTAATTTTGGCGTTTTTAATTTTGGCGGTTGGGGGGGTTGCCGACAAAAACAAAAATGCTAACCCAAACAACTCGCCGGTAGAGAAACCTTGCCTAAAGAAATCAACTGCCTTCGGGTAGGCTAGTCTGACACTAGTTGTCGTCGGAAAAAAAAAAAAAAAAAAAAAAAAAAACGCAAACGGGGGGCAACCATTCCATCAAGTGGCCAAGGCCGCTTCCAGTTTGGTCGGCATAGAAGACGAACGCAAGACACGTCACAAATCGTTCCATTCCATACTTTTTGGAGTTCTTTGGGGCCAAAGGAACAAATCTCCGATTATACCGGAACGCCCGGCTGGTCGGAATAGGGTTAAGGGAACATCCACACCTTGAATGAGGAATGCCTAGTAGGCGCAAGTCATCAGCTTGCACTGATTACGTCCCTGCCATTTGTACACACCGCCCGTCGTTGCTACCGATTGGCTGTGGGATAGAGCTTGGGAGAGGGAAGCTCGTTCTTGGCAACAAGTTCAGCGCCCGAATCCAAGCAATGTTTCTCAGCTATGATGCGGATAGAACTAACGTTCAGCAGCGGTTTAACCTGAATGCACGCAGGTTAAAATCGCACAAACAAAATCAACTATGTCGGTCGAACGGATGGGAGGCGTGCTCCCTTGTCCGACTTTCACCAGCTTTCTGTTGTGCAAGGTCTCTCTTGTTTGCGTTACGTGGCGAGTCAGTTTGCATCGCAAATGAGCACACCGCTGTGCCAGCCTTTTTGCTTCTCACTTCGCGCGCGCTTTCGTCGTGGTGCAACCCGTGCGAGTTGCAAAAAGCTGCCTGTTGGGGGGGGAGTTACCGACAAGTTCGTTATCATGCAGGGTCAAAACCTTGTGTCTTTTTGGTAACAGGGGTTTAGACCCCCCCAAAAAAAAAGGCCACCCATTTTAAAAAAAATGGGGTTTTTAATATAAAAAAAATGGAACAAAAACTGCGGTGATTTTTGATGAAGTTGAGCAATTTTTTTTTTCTTGGTGGCCATCGGCCCCGCGGCAGCGTTTACCAAAAAAGACACAAGGTTTCGACCCTGCATGTTATCCGAAATCGCCAGTTTTTTCTGTTGTGTGTGCCCAATACGGCGGCGAAAGCCGCGACCTGTCAAAAAATTCAGACTGATCGGCCGAAGGCGCCCCGCGGTCACTCCGCGGACTCCGGTCCAGTGCGTGGGCCAGCCAACGCCCACCTCCCCCACAGTTGTACTCTTTTTCCTTTTGGTACTTCAACCATTGGTGCTGCACACGGCAACCCCATGCCCACTGTGCTCTGCGGAGTTTACTTCGCAGATTGCCACCGTAAAAGAAGACAAGTCAGTGCTGCCTAGCAAGTCGCAGTCACAATCAGGGCGAGTGCCGTGAGTTTTTTACTGATTGCTCAGACACGGTTGTAGGGGCCTTCTCCCTGTGACGGATTCGCCTGTGCTCTCGTAGCACGGGTGGTCCTGGCTGTGACGAGCTACGAACAGCCTGACAAACCAGACTCACACCGCTGTCCTGTCTGCAGACACTCAGGTTCCGCGCTGATGATGGTCCGCCTTATGTGTCCGTGGCTTAAAGGACCGAAACACGGCGCAGACGGGACCAGTGCGGTGTTGAGCACATACCCATTCCAAGCACGTTCTTGCAATCCCCCACAGTTGTAAGGGCCTTCTACCCGTGACGGGTTTTCCTGTGCTCTGGTAGCACGGGTGGTCCTGGCTGTGGCGAGCTACGAACAGCCGCCACTGTCCGCAGGCACTCAGGTTCCTATTCTTTTCCGCGATAACAATTAATTGTAAACACGAAAGAGAACGCTGGCAGCGTGTTTGGGAGAAGATTAGCCTGACGATCATATTTTCACTCACTATCACTCACTAACAGGCTAATCCTCCCCCACGTATCCATTCCAAACACGTTCTTGCAACATCCCCAAAGAGGGACCGGGAGTAGGGGAGAACACTCCGGCGAGGAAACAGAGAGGTAAAGGGCCGGGTCGAATGATACCACCGTTCTATTATTCGATTTGTCGACTGCTACCCAATGGCCAACAACGAAAGGTACCCACCGATCTTCTTACCTCGTGCAACCACCACTCTTGAGAAACACCCAGAGCACAAAAAATATATCTCACCGTATTGACGAAGGTCACCCGGACTTTGAAACCCCAGAGTTTCAAGCGAACTTGCACTCCAAAAAAAAAAAAAAAAGAGAGCGAAAGAGAAAATAGGGCGCCCATCATCTTGGACCCAAGCAATCTCTGGATGGGGGAGAACCTGCCTGAAGGAATCAACCACCCCCGGGAGGGCTAGTCTGACACAAGTTGTCAACAGGAAAAGAAGAAGAAGAAGAAAAAGGCCGCTCCTGGTCCAGGAACGTGACGGTCAACCACACAGCTTGCAAAGCTTGAGTCGGAGGCAGCACAGTGCTACAACCCCGTCCGCTCTGCCCTGCGGCTGACCTTCTCGACGAGCTTATGTTCAGCGCGAGCGACAAGCCCCAAGGTGCGCCAAGCCTTGATGCTTTAGTTTGGGAAATCGGTAGCCACTTGACCCGTAGGCCCGTGGCTCTGCAGTACCGCCGAACACGTGAAGCTTGGCTCCCGTGTAGCAGGCTTTCCCTGGTACCAACAGGTCAACAAAGGAAAAAAAGATATATATATATCAGTATAATTCGTTGTCATTTACCCCCCCCCCCCCTGAGGCCTAAATTTTGGCCGAGGGGGTAATTTCGAGGGGGGGGGGTAAAGGAGGCTCCAGGGGGGGGGGGGTAAAGGACACTGTCCTGGGGCACCTGCAGGGTTCCTTTATGATCGCCACCTCTAACCAGGGAGACTACCTGGGGGGCCGGACAGTGTGAAGCTAGGGGCATAAAAGTGGATGCTGGGCCATGGCAAGACCCTGAATCCTGCTGCTACTTCTGCCTGCTCAGCACTCTAGCTTTTCCTTTTGCATCAGAACAGCGGCGGTGGAACTCCACAGCGGCTGTGGAACTCCTGTGAAAGAGCCCCGGACCCCTTGTGAACACTGCAGACCCCATTTCACAGGCAGTTCCGTGACCGTTCCAGGGGGGGGGGGGTAAAAGACACTGTTTTTCCCAGTGTACATCGAAAATCCCAAAAAAGTGGTAAATTTCAGGGGGGGGGGTAAAGTCTAGGGGGGGGGTAAATGACAACGAATTATACTGATATATATATATTTCGGGTACGCATGCCGTGTCGACACAGCAGTAGTAGGGACTGCGTTTTTATTCGACCCCCCTCCCTTTAGTAAACGACCTCCTCCTTTTGTTTTAGTCGTATGAGATTAATACTATTCCGACGAGAACTAACACTTGTGCAAAGGTTATCACCCCGTCGCTCCCGAGAAAAACACCGTAATTTTACCCCTCGCTTGCCCACTTTTTCTTCAAGTCCAGTGTCCTGAGGCGTCGCGAAGAAGTTCGTGGCGTACACACGATAATCTCTGCATGACCTTTTTACGTTTGTTACGCACCATCAATCTGGCATCGCGCAGCAGCAAGGACGAGAGCAGCGAGTACGGAGCAGCGAGACGGGCGAGGAGGAGAGAGTATTAACAGCTGGGCGTGTCAACCAGCTGTTATTATTCGACCCCCCTCCCTTTAGTAAACGACCCCGTTCTTTTTTTTATGAGCGGCAGCGTTCGTAGAGGGGGGGGTCGAGTAAGAACAGTTATTTGACACACGTCTGGTTGTCTAAAAACACTACCACTATTTGATCCTGCTACTGCTCGGCTACCCGGAACTTTTTTTATTTTTCGGCAAATCAAATAATAACACAGTGTTATTATTCGACCCCCCCCCCCCTTTAGGAAAATAAACTTGTTTCTTTGAAGACTAATAATAATCCGAACGACAGGTTTGCCGCTCCAATCCGTCCAGAGAAACAAAGTAGCTTGCTTCCACTTCCTGTGGTCAGCAGCAAGATTAGCAGCTTTCGGGCTTCACCTTTTACTCCAACCATACGGCGCGCGGTAAGCAGAGCAGGAGCGGTGGACAAGAGTGACACACAAGCATAGGAGTGAGGATTTTATTATGCCCCAAATACCCCAAATACCCCAAATACCACCCTTCGGAAAAACCCCCCCCCCCCCTGAAATGTAAAGAACCCGAAAAGCAGAATTTGCGAGCCCCACTGGGCAGGGCACCAGCGTCCATCCAACGGACGACGCTGATGTGTTCGGAATCTGTTTTGGTGCGTGAACGAGCGAATCCTCGAGCAGAACAATCCCACACGGCGAGGTCCAGCCTCAGAGGTTGGAGTTAAAAAGGGTGTGCCCGAGTCACACCCGAAAAGCGGGTGTGCTCCAATCAAAACGCGTGTAAATCCACACCCGAAAAGCGGGTGTGACACCCGCTTTTTCTAACTCCAGCTTTCACTCCATCTTCTGAGGCTGGACCTCGCCGTGCATGCGGCGAGGTCCAGCCCCAGAAGCTGGAAATAGAGATGGTGCGCCACGGTCGCACCCGACATGCGGGTGTGCTGCAACCACAAAAACGCATGTAAATCCACACCCGAACAAGCGGGTGTGGACACCAGCTTTTTAACTCCAGCTTTAACTTCAGCTTCCGAGGCTGGACTCCACCGTGCAGGTCCAGCCTCAGAAGCTGGAATTAGAGAGGGTGTGCCATGACCCGAAAGGCGGGCGTGCTGCAACCAAAAAAAACACGTGTAAATCCACACCCGAACAAGCGGGTGTGGACACCCGCTTTTTAACTCCAGCTTTAACTCCAACTCCTGAGGCTGGGCTCCACCGTGCAGGCGCGGAATGCCGCGAAAGAGAACACATTTCCCGGGAGTCGGGAGCTTGCGCTGAAAAACGAAAGCCACACGGCGTCGACGCTGGCGATGGCAAGGCGAAATATGGAGGATGCCGAAAGGGGGGTGAACGGGTGACCCGAAGGGGACCAGAACCATTCCGGCCAAGGGCGATGCTGTGCATGCGGGGTAATACGACCTGCACCCTGCGCACCCGTATTCTGAGGCCGAATGGGGGCCCAAATCCATCCGGGAAGCCTCCTTCTGAGCATAGAACCCGTTTGGCCTTCGCGACACACTTCGGGAGTAACTACGCATGTAAGCTGCTCCAACCCCTCCTGACCGTGATCCGCCGCAATTCACTGTGATTTTTGGGTTACCTAGCCCCCCCCTGTGCATAAGATGGATAAAAAACTCGGGTTTTGGCGGTATCCATCTTAATCAAGGGGGGTATCCATCTTAAACACGGGGGCACTGTAGACTACTGTGTAGTCACTTTGCACAGGGGTACCTCACCCCCGTGTTTAAGATGGATTGGTATTCTCGCCCGTTATCCATCTTAATCAAGGGGGTTTGGCTATCCATCTTATGCACGGGGCTAGGTAGAAGGCAAATAATCTGTAGTGATGTTCTGCACTAGTCACTAGGGTGACTGCCTCTTCGATCGTAACTGTGTCGTGGTTCAGGCATCGCATTCGAAGCTTCGTCTTCGCGCGGTCGCTTTGCGTCCTGTCCCTTCCTCGCCGGTGTGCATGCTTCTACGAGGTCTGCCTTCGAATCACGCGTGGACACTTCTTCTTCGCCGGCTTCGCGGTCATCTCTTTGCACGTGGCGTGTCATGCCGTCGCCTCTTCAGCTCGTCTTGATCGTCGCGTTCTTTGAAATAATCTGTCGCGATGCTGTGCATCGCCGGCGTCGCGGCTGTTAACGTGAATGGCGGTGGCAGTCCGTGCGTGCAGTTCCAGGACATTGGTGGACCGGCTTGGTGTACCTACGTATGTACCTTGGACCTACGTATGGACCTACGTATGGACCTACTTGTGTACATGTACCCACGTATGCACGTATGCATGCACCTACGGAGACTGCTTGTTGTGCACGTACCATTGGGTAGTGTGTGCACGCATAACTAACTACTGGCAGATGGCCATCTACTGGCGGCTCTTAACGTTTACGGGGGTCCTGCGTCTTGCTCTCCCCTTCGCCTCACTCGCTCCCCCTCACTTTTCGAGTGAAGTTTTATGGTTATATCGAAAAGTTCTTTTGCTACGAAAGATGGCTTGTATGCCGCCAGCAGCCAACAAGCTCGAAAGGCAGTGTCTTGCCCAAGCAACAATCCAACCTTTTTTTAACCCAACACCCCCACCCCCCCACACCCCCCCACATGAGAGTCAAGTAGCGCTGAACACGAAACTAAGATTTTCCCCCCGCCGTTTCCCTCGCGTTGAAGAATCTGACGTTTATTCGCAAAATAAAAGAGAAACGTCCACGAGACGAGTCCAGAGAGTTGACCCCCGTTACCGGAATTCTTGCCAAGGGAGAAAAAAAAAAAAAAAAAGCGCAAACCCCTCGGATTGGGAACCGGTATCCATTGGACCAGACAAGCTCGGACGATGCAAACGACAACCGAAGAAACGAAAGGCAAAAAAATAATAAAAAAAAACTCGCTGCGCGGTCTTTTTTTGTCGATGCTGACTTTGTTTTCTTTTTGCTTTCTGGCGATCTCTTCCGATATGCGGGCTTCGTGCTACGTTCTGACCCCGAAATGGACCCCCCAGGCGCACATTTTCCTGGGAAAGGCTTGCGCCTGAGCCGGACCACCCTCCGGCTGATAGACTGCTGGTCCCACTGTGATAGACTAATTGTTGAGGTTAGAAAGCAGAATATTTTGTAGTGACATTAGTCACCAGGGGACTACTTCTTCTATCGGACCGTATTGCCTGTGATAGCCTACGATGCCTGCTGTGATAGACTGCTGTTGGGTTAGAATGCAAAGAATCTGCGACGATAATCTGCATCGCCGGCGGCGCGGTTATCTCTTCGCGCGTGATGTGTCACCATTTCGCCTCTTCGCTCGTCTTGATCGTTGCACTCAGGCTCGCGCTTGGTGCTTCGCTTCTCCTTCGATTGCTCGTCCAGGTTCATCGGTTGCGCATCGATAGTTGCTTCCTTACGGCGGCGCTTGGGCGATGTTGTCTTCTGTGGCGGTGCCGAGGTTCGTCACAGACAGCATGCAGTTCGATGAACTTCCAGGAAATAGAAGTAAAGTGGACTGACTCACCTGCGTTCCTTTGGAAGCGCTCGGACTACTCGAACCGGAAACGGGATGCTGCCTTCATGGCAGGTGCACTGAGCCAATTCACCTACCCCAGGCATCTTGTTAAGAACCATCCATCCATCCATCAGCCGGCTGACCCCCCCCCCCCCCCCCCCCCCCCCCCCCCCCTCAGGCTATTTTCACTGTGGAGGGGGGAGACGCTACCTGTCACACTCTAAGGTGGTCACCACGGTGGGCGGTCAGAAAAAAAAAATTTTTTTTTTGCCCCAAATACCCCAAATACCACACTTTGGAAAATTTTTGTGGGCCCACTTTTGGCAGGGAATTTTGACCATTTCACCTTCGAGAATTTGACCACCCAGCCTCCAAGGCAACTGCACTGTAGGGGGGGGGGGGGGGGGGTGTGGGGCTAATTTATTCCGGGGTGGCTTTTTTCCCGACTTTTTTTCCGACTTTTTTATTCCGGGAGGTGAAAATTTGTTCCGGGAGGTGAAAATTTGTTCCGGGAAGTGAAAATTTGTTCCGGGAAGTGAAAATTTGTTCCGGGGTGGGCTTTTTTTCTGACTAATTTGTTCCGGGAACTGAAAATTTGTTCCGGGGTGGGCTTTTTTTCTGACTAATTTGTTCCTGGGTGAGTTTTTTTTCATTTCTGGGCTAAAAATGGCTGACACGATCAGTGAGCCTCCCAGAAAAAAAACTCACCCCGGAACAAATTTTCACTTCCCGGAACAAATTTTCGCTTCCCGGAACAAATTTTCAGTTCCGGAACAAATTTTCACTTCCCGGAACAAATTTTCAGTTTCGGAACAAATTTCTCCTCATTTCACGGGACCCGGACCGAACCTAGAACTGGGGAGGACTGGGCTGACAACCCAAGGTGGCAACAAACGGAATCTGCACTCCACATTACATCACGCAAGAATGGCTGATTCCTTCCTGAAGTCATCGACTGTCTTTGTGCCCACAGGAAGCGCGAACTGAACGCAAGGACCTTCCAGATGTGGAACACTGTACGGAGAGAAGACCACGCAACGGAGCAGGCGCCCACAAGTAGTTTCTAACAGGACTAATCCCTCACACCGAAGTGATCATGAGTTGCCTTAACGAAACGAACCTTGTGGAGCTGAACTCAGGCTGATAGGTGGGCCTTCTACAACGTTAGCACCGGTCAGCAAGTAAACGTATCCGACCCCTGGCACAGAAGGCACGCGGTGGCTATCGGTAAACTGCATCGCGCACTCAGACAGACTTAACAGCATGTACTTGGAACCCCTTCCCACGGTCAGTAACTTGGACGACAATTACACTGGACGAACGCAGGAAATGACGAATATCCTCGAGGCTGTCGTAAATTCTCTTCTCAAAAAATATTAAAATACATAGGGTCAAAAGGGCACCCCCCCGAAAAAAAAAAAAGACTCCAGATACGCAAACTCTTTCGAACGCTGCACACGGGTATCCTTCAAGTGACCTCTAACTATCTGTTGCATACGCGTATCCGGATCTGAAAGCCGAAGACTTTGTAACACTTTACCGCAACCGAAGTCGCGAACCGGGTTCGGCTTGCACTGCAAAAGCAGCATAATTGTGTCTTGCGCCCGAGCGCGGAAATCCGCCACCCGCCATTCGGCTAGAGTGCAAGAACACAATTGCGAAGCGTACTACAAACGGATAGTGTTACATAGGCGAACGAATCATGCGAGAACCTATGGAGGGGCCCCTCGACAGCTTTCAGAACACGGCATAGTAAGTCAAGAGTCGGATAAGCGAGTGTGCACATTCTACTCCCGTTTGATCTGCATTTTCCACCTTTCCCCCCTTTCTTTGATCTGCTGTGTGTATTTGAAAAACGTTATCGCATGCGGGTAAGCGGGGTTTGCGGGTTAGGGTTTGCGGGGTTTGCGGGTTAGGGTATGCGGGGTTTGCGGGGTTAGGGTACGCGGGGTTGCGGGTTCGGGTATGCGGGTTTGCGAGGTTAGGGTATGCGGGTTTGCGGGTTAGGGTATGCGGGTTTGGGTATGCGGGTTTGCGGGGTTAGGGTACGCGGGTTTGCGGGTTAGGGTTTGCGGGGTTAGGGTACGCGGGTTTGCGGGTTCGGGTATGCGGGTTTGCGAGGTTAGGGTATGCGGGTTTGCGGGTTAGGGTATGCGGGTTTGGGTATGCGGGTTTGCGGGGTTTGCGGGTTAGGGTTTGCGGGGTTAGGGTACGCGGGTTGCGGGTTCGGGTTTGCGGGTTTGGGTATGCGGGTTCGGGTATGCGGGGGGGGTTCGGGTATGCGTACCTTACACAAAAATTGTAAAAATCACACACAAATGGTGAAAATCTGGAAAATTTGGCAAACCCCAAATTTTCAGTTTCCGGAACAAATTTTCACTTCCCGGAATAAATTTTCACTTCCCGGAACAAATTTTCACTTCCCGGAATAAATTTTCACTTCCCGGAATAAATTTTCACTTCCCGGAACAAATTTTCACTTCCCGGAACAAATTTTCACTTCCCGGAACAAATTTTCACTTCCCGGAATAAATTTTCACTTCCCGGAACAAATTAGTCGGAAAAAAAGCCTGAAAAAAAGCTCACCCAGGAATAAATTAGCTCGACCCGGGGGGGGGGGGGGGGTCTGGTTTATCCGGCCATCCGGCCAAAGTGGCTGATCCTTAACAAGAGCGCTGACCTACCCCCCCTGAAAGCGACTTGAGCTCGATTACACTCGATTACGCGTCGATTACACTCACACTTCACGTGCGAAGAGATAACCGCGCAGTCGGCGATGCAGATTATCGCCACAGATTCTTTGCATTCTAATCCAAACGATTACACTCGATTACGATCGATTACAATCGATCAGCTTTTGGTAAATTGGGGGGGTACTGTAACAATTGATTAAACACGCAGCACTCAGCCAATCCTGATTAGCCGATGCAACGTGTGTATTATCGAGCCTTCTTCTGGGGCTAAAGATGCTGATAGCACGATCATCGAATATCGAACAAAAAGAAGCATATTCGTCTGAAAAAAGGATGTAGCCAGGCAGTGCAGCAGGGGACGAGGAAGTTCGGACTGACTTGTGGAAGCAGGTTGTCGAGTGCATAGGGGCTCGGGTACCCGTTTTCCCGTATTAGCAACCTTTGCAATTTAGCGCAGCTAATACTCGAGCCTTTTGGCATTCCCTGCGGGGCAGTTCCAGGCGATAGGGCAAGCGCTTGGCAGACACCCTGTCCTCGAAGATGTCAAGTTTCTGTTTGTGGGTTCGATCTCCCTGGCGACAACAAGGCGGTTGAAAACGGAGGCTAATCTCACCTTTAGGCACTGCAATGTCACGCATGCCATTGTCAGACGCTACCGTCTGGCATTGCGCAATTCGTGCCATAGTCGTTGGGGGTATTGGCAAGGGGGTTCAGTGGACACTCATCTGTTGGCTCCTCGTTACTGCCCACGTAGGTTCCGGGAGGTCTGCTTGGCTGCACGCGGCTTGTGGTGTTGCTTCGTTCTTGAACTTTTTCTTCGGCTTCATGCGGTTCATCGTCCCGGCCTGCCCCTGGTACACGACTCGTCTCGTCTCCGTAGCTCGTCTATCCTGCTTCACTTCGTGCTTCCATCGAGCCTACTTGCGCTGTCACATTCCGATGGGTAGTGCGTCTGCGGGAGGAACCTGCCGTTATTGTGGCTGACACACCCTGTCCCTGCGGCCTTCATCGCTGTCTGCTCTCGTGCGGCCACTGTGGGGCATGATTCCGCCTCGGATCCTCGGTTGTGCTCCTTAGCTGGATCGCTAGCTCGATAAGAAGAGCTGGTGTGTGGGCACAAGCGAATGTGGTTGCGGTTGCGGGCCGGCCGGCGTGACTGCGAGCAGACAGGCTGCATGCGCGTGGGCCCAATCGCGCCATTCACGCGGTACTCCAAAGGCCTAATCGGGCCGGGCCGGCACATACAGATTGCGACCGGGGCCAGCGTCGCACCTCGGTCTCGTCCCTTACAGCCGGAGCACGTGGCTCTCCCCAAGCCTCTGGGAAGGTGGCGGAGCTGGGAAGACGCGAGAGAAAACCAAAGTAGCGGCGGCCGACCTCTGTCTGCAAGCACGTCTCTGGCAGGGCAGTCGGCACCAAACGGAGCACAGTACCTCTTCCAAAGCAGTCGGCTGAAGCGGAGCACAGTCAATGGGCATTCAGAGAGTGCAAAGCATGTCTCTTGTAGGGCAGTGGGCAGCGGGCTTTGAGGGAAAGGTCAGCGCGGTAGCGATGACCAGGAGAACACATACAGATGGGTGGGGAGAGGCCCTGGGACTAAGGCGTGACTACCCCCGTCCCTGTCCCTCCCAGGGCGCCACCCCGAATCTAGCCTGGCTCCACCACGGTGAAGGCCCACACCTGCGGTTTCCGTCCCTCGTATGCTTGTGCTTGGCACTTCTTGGGCTAGACAGTGGTCAACATGGTCGCTCATGGGCCAGCCAGGGGCCCACCAGTGGTCGAACCCAAAATACTAGTGTCAATTTCGATCACACTCTACAACGCTCGACTACACTCTACTACACTCTACTACACTCGATTACACTCTACTACACTCGATTACACTACATTACACTCGACTACGCTCGATCAGGGGGTGGGTGAATTGGCTCATGCACGCTATCGCACCCAATGCTCGTAATGTGCGGAGGGGGGAGACGACTGACTGTTTAGTTGGTGAGTACAGCCGCCAGAATGGTCTCCCCGAACAGTGTGGCGCCCGCATACTGCTTGTCGGAGAAAATCTGCCAGAGAAAAAAGAATCACCCACGGGTTTGGCCCCCAACTGATGTTTGGAAGAAGCCCCCGTGTCTACGGGAAATAAACAGGGCTTTATATACCCCCTACTACTACTTCCTTATCCCTCAAAAACCAGCACCAGTAACAGCGACCCCTTCCCTACTACTACTAATCCTCACTTCTCAAAAAATATATCAAAAAAAGCAAACTTCTCCGATTCGGGGGTTGGGTGCAAGGGTGAGTGGGCACAGTGGTGGCTGTGGGTTGGGTACAAGGGTGGGTGCAGAGGTGGTTGTGGTGGTGGCAGAGGTGGTGTGTTGGGTCTGGTGGTTGCGGGTTCTGAAGTGGCGTGGCACCTTTATCCAAAAGCCCTGTTTCACTTCCAAGCAAAAAGTGCTTGAACACCGTCCACCAGAACTGCACCATCCCCACACCTCTTGTCTCAAAGCTTGTACGGTACGAGTGCCGCGAGGAAGTCTACTCTACCCAGCGGGACGCCATACCTGATGTAGCAGGAAGCACGTCCTTCTCGTTTAACAGTGATGACAAGATGTTACAGGAAGCACGTCCTTCTCGTTTAACAGGTCATGACAAGGAGGCTGGGAAGGAGTGCACACGGGATATTCCACACCGTTTTTCTTATGGTAACAAGCTTGCTTGTTTGTATCAAAACATGTCGGATGGCAGAGTGCTGTGCTAAATCACTCAAAACAGGGTTTACACACGTACCCACAAACAACAAGTATGCCGGCTGTGCCTCCCAGTCGCACTGTATCCGGCGAGCAGCTCGTCTGCTGTGGGACGAAGACAATGCGTTTTTGCCCCACCATGCGACACCGCCCATGATGTCGCCAACGGACGACACTGTTCGCGTTGTGGCGCGAACAATTGTGAACACGGAAGAGAACGCTGGCAGCGTGTTTTGGGAGAAGATTATCCTAACGATCATATTCACTCACCGACAGGCTTATCCTCCTCCCCGGCACGCACAAACAAACACGCGCCTATTCTTTTTTCCGGCTCGCTGCGCGAGCCGGAAAATGAAGGTCGATCCGGGACTGCCTCCTGGCCTGTGCGCCTGCCTTACGACCAGCCGAGGGACGTGTTGTACGGGTTGCACGGTGACGACGTGCCTCCCCAGCAACGCTCTGAAACTGAAGGAGAGGGGTCAAGCCTCCCCTCCATACCCGCCAGTACTGCGTACCACGACTTTCCCACAATGTGGTCAGAACAGCGACAGCACTACCACAATGTATTGTGGCTATTGGGGCTAGAAAAAGAAGGTACGCATTTTCATTCACCCACAATGTATTGCGGCTATTGAGGCTAGAAAAAAATGGCAAGTATTGTTGGAGGAAATGAGAAGCTCGCCGCCGCAGACCGTGCGTTTTATGGGTAATAATCGATGCTCAGGGCTGACATCAATTCTGTCGTCACGAACTTTTCCCCCGTTCATGTGCCATTGGACCCGGATTATTCTGAGTCGCGGGATTCGCACAACCGCGGCTGATACAAAACTAGCTACTACTAGGGAAGAGAGAGTTGTTTTCGTTGAACGCAGTGCCTGATCGTTTTTACGCAAAGCTGGACTCAGGGTGCAAGTGAAATTGTTCCCCTGGGTCAGGAAAGATAGTCTGGCCACCATAGCTACAATACATTGTGGTAAACGCTGCGGTTATTCCGCCACATTGTGGGAAGGTTGTGGGTGCACAGTACTGCACCCACAACCCTCTCAGAAGCGCATCCACATTGCAAGAGCGGTAAACCTCACTTTTTAGCCCTCCACCAAAGAGCTCCGAAGGCCATGTGAAAGCCCTGGAAAAAAAGCAAAAAAATAATGGGCCGGGAATTGTCCCTCGGGATCGACGGTTACACAAAAACTTTCACTCTAAAAACTCCAAAAGAAATTCCAATCCACAAATACCGCTAGAAAAAGCCGAGCAACCCGGGAAAAATAGGCCGAGAAAAATCTCAAGCGAACTTTACCTCTAAATAGCAAACTTTCACCTTTTAAAAAAAAGCTACACGGGATCGTCGGAAACACAAACAAACTCTTAAAAAACGAAAATAAATACAGAGTACGTACAAAAAATGTGCAGGTGCTCAACTGCAACCGCTTTTACCCTCCCTACGATACCCTACCGGAGACTCAAAAGTATCGGCTCCTTAAAACACGAAACAGTCTTCAAAGAATAATAGCCTCCAACGTAACCCCTGCTCTGGCAGATAGTTAAAGAAGCCAAGCCTCTCTCCCGCTCGATTGTCCGCCCCCCTCTTCACCTACGTGTTGCGAGAGAATCCATGTGCTGAGGGTACCCCCCGGCGTCTACTACCCCCGGGGTTCAATCGAACTTTCACACTCAGTGCTCCCCCCGCGGATACAAAACGGTTGTAGGGGCCTCCTCCCCGTGACGGATTCGCCTGTGCTCTAGTAGCACGGGTGGTCCTGGCTGTGATGAGCTACGATCAGCCGCCTGGCAAACTGACTCACACCGCAGTCCTGTCTGCAGACACTCAGGTTCCGCGCTGATGATGGTCCGCGTTATGTGTCCGTGGCTTAAAGGACCGAAACACGGCGCAGACGGGACCAGTGCGGAGTTGAGCACATACCCATCCCAAGCACGTTCTTGCAATCCCCCCCCCCCCCCAAAAAAAAAAAAATCTAAGCTATCCCAAGCAACTTCCACCGGTAGAGAAAAGCCTGCCAGAAGGACCAGAAGGATTCGACCGCCTTCGGGTGGGCTGGTCTGACACTTGCTGTCGTAGGAGAAAGAAAAAAAGGAAGAATAACTTAAATTTAGAAAGAAGCCGTCCCACGGGAGCGACGGTAACACAAAGCAACCGCTGCCTGCACTACGACCGCTTATTGCTGGAAACGAAGAAGCTTAAAGTGAACGTCCAATCCTTTTTCTTGTTGCTTCCCGCTTTTTCCAAAGGTAACCAGCTCGTGAGGCACGTGGTGTGTGCAAAGTAGCACGCATGCACTTGCACTACCATCAGCAGAGGATACACAGCAGGTGATACCACACATCAGCACGGTGTGTACATTTCTCCTCCGCGTGGAGTACAACACATAGCAGTCGTTAGTGGTACTGCTTTCCACACATGCACACGCAGCAGCAGATGCATACATAGCAGCAGAATGGAAAGTGCTATCATTCCTTGCTCTCAAAGGGTGTGAATTTGCTGCCAGCGGACCCTCGCCCGAATCAGAAGGCGCATGCGACCGTTTTCTCCGTCCTCTTCGTGCCGGGAGGAGACCACCGTACCAGGGGACTTTAAAAACCCGGTGTCCCGGTGTCAGACACCGGGAAAACCCGGTGTGTCAAAAAAACTTTAAAAAGAGGGGAAAAAAAAAAAAAAAAAAAAAAAAAAAAAAACGCACCTTCTGATACTAGATCCTCGGCGCAGAACAAAACAAACCGATCACCACAAGCACGCACTAAGCTGAACTTCACAAACATACAAAAGGTCGAAAGACACCAATCTGTACGTCCATTCGGGATCGTCGGAAACACAAAAAAAAAAGTCAGAAAAATTCTGGGAATTTTTTTTTCTTGAGAGGGATAAACCAGCGTACTAGCTCTGACCTCGACCCCCGAGCCCGGAACTGGTAAACTGGTCTGTATCCAGATTTTGTGCACAGGGGGAGGGCAGACACCCCCGTTCGGCAACGAATGCCTGCAGAGCGAAGTCGTACCGGATAGCGGTGGGATGGTGGACAAAGAACGAAGAAAGCCATACGCCTGCTACGGGAAACGAAGGGACGAGTGGGCCAACAACAGCGTCAGTGGGAAACGAAGGGACGAGTGGGCCAACAACAGCGTCAGTGGGAAACGAAGGGACGAGTGGGCCAACAACAGCGTCAGTGGGAAACGAAGGGACGAGTGGGCCAACAACAGCGTCAGTGGGAAACGAAGGGACGAGTGGGCCAACAACAGCGTCAGTGGGAAACGAAGGGACGAGTGGGCCAACAACAGTGTCAGTGAAGGGCTTGGGTTAGTCATCATATCTTTGCGCATGACCCCCACTTTGTCGACGCACGCTTCATACTCCGGCCACGTGGCGAAGTTCAGTGTTCTTGGGCTCGCAATCCACGCATTGAGGTACGCCTCCATAGCGCTCCTCGGGATGCCACTGCCACGTTCATACGGGCCATTGAGCCCGAGCATTAGCACGTCGGTCAGCGTCTGCTCGTGAAGCCTCTTCCTGGCTTTTGTCAACACCCTTTTCATGTTTGAAAAGACACGCTCGACCGATGCTGTCCCCATTGGCAGGACAACAGCAATGGCAAACAGATTGTTTGTCTCTGGAAATGCCGTCGAAAGGTTCGATGACTTCAGCAGCCCCAGCATGACGTCTTCCAATGCACCCGGTGGTTGAACACGGTGGTAGTACACTGTGGTACCCCGTGGTAGCACACTGTGGTACCCCGTGGTGCACGGTGGTAGTACACTGTGGTACCCTGTACACACTGTAGTAGTACACTGTGGGTAGCCGGTTACTCCGGGAAAACAATAATAGCTGAGATTTTTTTTTTTTTTTTTTGACCCAGACCAGTTTCCAGACCAACTCTGGTCTGGCGACCAGCTGACCCCCCCCAAGCTAGTAGGCTGGGATAAACACGCAGTCTTTTTCCCTCAGGTTTTATTGTCGCAAACGAATCACCGCGTGCAACGGGCGGCGCCCACAGCACGGAACTAAGCGCCCATGCGGGGCTTCAAGCTCATTAGACAATCGACGCATACCACACGAACGTATCAGGTTACCACACAACGTAAGCACACTCTCCCCGGTAGCTCCGGTCAGTTGACCTCCGCCGGGCTTAAAAAAGTTACCCCAAGTTGCGATGCCCCCCAAGCAGCAACAGCAGAACGCCCTGCAGAGGGACGCGGAGGGGCTGGCTCTCCTGGAGAAGCGCCTTCTCGATCTAGGCAGGCCTGGCCCGGCGTGAGGCCGAAGTTGAAGCCGCCGAGAGGGAGATCGGCGCTGCCCAGAAGAGGGCACGTGAGCAGGACGAGGCGGAGAAGGAGGCCAAGAGGCGGAGAGGAGCTACCGGGAGAGGGGGGGGTACCACTGATGCCGGCCGAGCTCATGCCCGGCCTGCCGAGGGCAAGGGCGGAAGAAATCTTTCTCGCCTTTGACGAGCAGGACCCAGGGTTCTGGGCGGGCCTGGGCCCGACGCTGCAGCGGGAGCTGGGCAGCCTCGAAGACGAGCGCGAGGTGCTCGCGCTGCTGGATGGCGCGGCAGTCGCGGGGCAGGACGTCGGCGACGATGACGACGATGACGACTTCGCGTTCCTCGACCCGGAGCGGTGGAGAACGATGCAGCCGACGGCGTCAAACATGCGGGGCTTTGAAGATGCAGTGCGAAGGCTGTACAGGTTCAAGGGGAACCAACAGCTGCAGGACAGGCGGGACGATGTCACGGAACGGGTCCGTGACCTCGTCCGCCTGCGCCGCGGGGAATCCGGTCCCCCGAAACGAATGTGGATCCTCCGCCTGGGGGGGCTCTTCCACTCCTACGAGGAGCAGAACGCGGAGTACGAGACCCGCGACCCCAGCGCAGCGCTAGTGATGCGCGACGTGCTGAGGGTGGAACTTCTGCCCGAGAGAGTGCGGCAGGCCCGGCGCCGGTTCACGGCGCAGTTTAAGGCGGCGCCCAAGTCGGTTCCGCCCCGCGCTCGGGGGGTCCCTCCGCGTCAGGCGCCGGCCTGCCGCAATTTCAAAGCAGGCAGATGCACAAGGGTGGACTGCCGTTTCTCGCACGGGCCCGTCTCCCGCAGGACAAAAAACGGGTGACTCCCCTCCCAGAGAGGGGGGTTTGCCGCGTGGGAGAGGCGGGTCGCGGTTTTCGAGGGCGGCGCGACCTCGAAGAAGACGACGGCGCAGCGGGCGTCGATCGTGGCGTCGCTGACGCGGTTCACAGCCGTGGCGGGGTTGCAGGCGGCTCCCCCCGCGCTGAGAATCAAGGCGTTCGCGACCGCCATGCTCGGCAAGGGCATGACACAGGAGCAGTTGGAAGCGTACGTCGCGAGGGTGCCGGGGCAGAGAGGCAGGCCGAGGACCGGCGAGATGCGCACGGCCTCCGTCGGCAAGTACGTCGAGGTGCTGGGGGCGAAGCTCGGGGTGCCGTCGGGGGATCTGGCGGCCATGAAGAAGGCCATCCTCAAAGCCAGGCTCGAGCGCAGGGAAGTGCCGGCGCATGCCCCCCCGATCACGCTGGAGCAGCAACGGACCCTCGTCGAGGGGCTGGTCAGGGGCGGCGACGAGCAGGTGACGGTGGCTGCCTGCCTGGCGTGGGCGGGAGCGCTGCGGATGGCGGACCTGCGGGCCCTGGCCCCGACAGACGTGGTCATCGTGGGGCCGGGTCTGCTCCGAGTTTCGTGGTGGACCACGAAGGAGGCGAGCCTTCGTATGAGGGAGTCAGAGGTGACTTACCGGGTCCCCCTGGGCGTGGCGCTGCGAGTAAGCAGGTGGGTGCAGCGGGGGGCTCGCTTCACCGAGGCCACGACGAGGAAGCTGTTGCGGGAAGCGAGGAAGCTGTTCCCGGTTTGTGCAGAGCACAGCTGGAAGAGAGGGGCGCTCCAGCACCTGGCCAGAAGCGGGGCGGGCTGGGAGGACCTCCTGCTCATGGCCCGTCACCAGTCCAAGGACACGTTGAAGCGTTATCTCTGGGGCTGCCTGACCCCGGACAGCGTGAGGACGGCTCGCGCGTCGCTGCTGCTCCACACGCCGGTGAGCGGCGACCTGATGGCGTGCTCAAGGTGAAGGGTGCGGCCAGGACGAGCACGTTCTGCCCCGAGTACGCACAGGACCTGAAGAGCTCGCATCCCCTGCGGGACTGGGCAAACAGCCGCCATCCCGGGGCAGCCGGGTATCTGGACCGCCTGCTCGCATGGGGGGAAAGCCGGTTACGGGGCGACATGGGCGAGCAGAGCGAGGCCGACTTCGACAGGGCGGTGACCTTGGAAGACTGGCTGCTGCGCGGGGACGTGAGCAGGCACGTTGAAGGGGTTCGGGCTCAGGAAGAGGCGCTATCGGAACTGGCATCGAGGACGTACACGAAGGCACCGAGCCCGGTGTACAGAACGTCCCGCGGGCCCATCGACACCATGCCGGTCACAAAGGCCGACTACGGGAAGGTCGAGCGAGGCCTGTGGGAGGACGAGATTCGCGTCCTGCGCCAGCTGACGCGAGAGCCCATGCTCCTCTCGCACGAGAGGCACCACGCTCCACCGAGCTCGGACATCACCGAGGCCGACCTGGCGGTGATGCTGCAGAGTGGCGTCGTTAGGAGAGTCGAAAAGAGGCCGCGGATCACTCTGAAGGTGTTCAAAATCCCGAAAAAGGGGAAGGAAGAGACCCGTCTGCTGATCGATGGCAGGCCCTTTGACAGCCGCACCTCCCAACCGCTGTCCCCCATCACCCCGTCGCTCAGGGATGTGGAGGGCTTCGTCCTGGACCACGCTTGGTTCGCGACCCTAGACCTGCTGGGCTACTTCTACCAGCTTCCGGTGTCCGACGCGCTGGCGGACTACCTGGGGTTTAGGGCGGCCAACGCGTACTACGTCTTCCGGATAGCCGTCCCGGGCATTGCGCGCGCGCCGGCGATCGCCCAGCTGACGACCCTGGGGGTCCGCCGACTGGCCGGCATCGGAAGCCGCAGTCTGGCGATCTACGACGACATAGCCTACGGGGGCTGGACAAGGTCCGACGTCGTCCGGGACGAGCGGAGCCTGAGGGCCGTGCTTGCCGACACCAGGATCCAGATCCGGGAGGATAAGGCGCAAGGCCCCTCGCAAGTCGGTACCTTCAACGGTCTGGATCTGGACCTAGCTACAAAGACGATCGCGATCCCGCGGGAATGGGCAGCAGTCTGCCGCGCGAACAAGCCGCAACGCGTGACGTCCTTCCGGGCCCTGGCACAGCGTATCGGGTGCCTGCGCTGGGCACTGTACGTCATGAGGTCCCCGGCGGCGGCGTATCCCGGGCTGCTGCGTGCGAGCCGACTGGTGAGTGGCAGGTGCCTCACCTACCGCGACTGGGACACGCTCGTGGAGCTCCCGCAGGAGCTGCTCGCGGAGCTGGAAGCTGGTGATCGCTGGCTGGGGGACGCTTCCCCCCGCAGAGTCAGGCGCCCAGCGCGGCGAGTGCACGTCTGGACGGACGCATCCGACCAGGGAGGTGGGGTGGTCGTCCTGGATCCGACGCGACGGACCGTCCTCGCTCGCGAGAGCTGGAGATGGAAGGATCGGCTGGCGAGGCTGGCTCCGCCGACGCCGATTCGGCGGCGCGAGCTGGTGACGGCGATTCTTGGCGTCCTGCTGGCTCGACACGTCACGACTGGGTGGGTGACGCTGGATGTCTTCCACGACAACAGCACGGCCGAGAGCCGCCACCGAAAGCTTGCGTCCCCGCACCCAGCGGAAAACCGCCTCATCGTTGAGATGCAGGAGCGCCTGCGCGATGCGGACGTGCTCACCCATCTGGTTCCGGGCGAGATCATGGTCGCCGACCTGGACACCAGAGACTGAGAGATTGAGGGGGGGGGGAGGGGGGCGCGGCGTCTTTAAATATTGCCTACTGTTTCCTTCCGCGTGAAGGCACACGGAAGAGGGCCTCCGCAGGGGTGCTGACCCCAGCGAATGAAAGGGCTCCTTTCCGCGGCAGGATTTATCTAGCAAGGTGGCCGGTGCTTCTCACTGGCCCCGACGCACGCCAGCGTCCTCCTCAAAACCCTCTCTGTCTCTATTTATGTCTCTCTTTCTCTTTTCTTCGCATTTGGTACAAAGAAGCGAATTTTGGCGCGGCAGCTCTTCCCCAGAGAAGGGAAATAAAACAGATTTCTGTTTTGTCACTGTGTAGGCTGGAAATTTTCTCGTGGAAACTACCGGCGGAACCTTCTTTCGTGGGAAGGGAAACTGGTGGTGGAAAATTTTCTCACGACAGAAAACTGATGGAAATGTTCTCGTGGAAACTACTGTCGGAAATTTCTTTCGTGGGAAACTGTTGGTGTAAATCTTTCTCACGACAGAAAACTGATGGAAATTTTCTCGTGGCGGAAACTACTGACGGAAATTTCTCTCGTGACGGAAACCGATGATGGAAATGTTCTCGTGAAAACTACTGGCGGAAATTTCTTTCGTGGGAAACTGGTGGTGGAAACTTCTCTCGTGACAGAAAACTGGTGGAAATTTTCTCTCTCTCTGTATTATGCACTGAAAAAAACGAGAAAAAAAAAAAAAACGGACCATGATGGGGGGAGAGTGGGCAGTGTCGATCTCCAACCTCATACAGTGCCAGTGGTTTAGCCTCACGACCCGCAACGGGTTCACCACACCGATGCATCCCAGACGGGGGCTACTGCAAGGGTCCCCGCTCAGCGTCACTCTTTTCCTCCTGTACACATCAACCCCGCCGAATCGTCAAAGTATACCTTACAGCAGAGCCTACGTACGCACACAACTATTAGCCGAGTGCCGACGCAAATAAAGGAACTCGAGAGATGGATGCGGGCCAAGGGATTCAAGATGGCGAAGAAAAATATAAACGCTAAAAAATTGGTCGTCGTTACTGCGCGGTCGGTTACCTACAGAGTCCAGGGTATCGGTCAAGTCAAGGCGACCAACACGGCCCGACTATTAGGTGGGTGCCTGCACGCGGGACCGGTGGGAGGGTGTACGAGGAACGCCCAAAAAATGGAGCGCTTCACCCGTGTGTGCAACCTGGTAGCCCAGTCCTACCTGTGCTCCACGCGGGGAAAAGGTACGTTGTACAGACGCCACGCGCCTGTGCTCTCAACGCACGCCATCTCGAAATGTTTCGACCCAGGCCACTCGAAGCTAGCAAGGGCCTATACCGCGCTGTACCCGACGCATCACAGGAGCAAAGGGATAGCTGATTTCCCAGCATGCTTTTTCGGCTACCGGATGACGACAGTGAAGGACTTCACACAAATCCAACGGACGCGGGCACAGCTAGCAGTTGATCCCCGTGGAACCAGGGGATGGCTCCCAACAGAGGACTTTGAGCTGCGAGCACCGAGAAGAGAGCGGAAGCCACGCATAATCAGCGAGCTAGAAACAGCGCTGCGAAAGCCGGCGGACAGAGTGGAGTTAGCAAAAACGATGGTAGTTTTTCCGAGGAAACCGGCGAAGGGACGATTGGGGTGTACGTCAATGGAGAGGCATACGAGCCAAGATACGGGGGCGCATTACATCGAGTACCCAGGCGGAGTTGTGTGCAATAGTTGCACTGGCGACAGCAATGAAGGAAGTTGGCTTCACGCGACAGGCAACGTGGAGAAGCGACAGTCAGAGCGCTATCGAGAGAGTAGGGAAACACGTAAAAGGCGACCCCCTCACACAAGCACTGCGCGGAGCACCACGGCTAGAATGGGCTAGGGGACATGTTGGCAATGCCGACATCAATGCAGCGGACAGAGCGGCGGCGGCAGCCTGGCAATCGGCGCGGGTCCCATTCGATTTGGAGTGGTGCTACCATAGGAGCGGGGTGTCAAGAGTTTGTGCACATAAGACGGAAGAAGTCGTGCAGATGGAAGAAGCAGGCCGCTTCATAGCGAAGACCCGGGAGTACCTGAGAGGAAGAGCGGTCCGCACGCGCATCAATGCACCTCAGATATGTCTAAGCACCGACACCTTCAAACGGCTGAAAATGTATCCGGGAGCGACAGACTTGCTACAGGCCCTTGTGCGACGAGCCCTCATGCCAGACAGAGCTAGAGCGCCGTGTTTGATGCCAGGGTGTACAGAAAGAGCCACTGCCACGCACGTACTAACCACCAGGGACCGCCGCCATCGAAGTTTCTACGGCACATCGACCATCGACATGAGTACGGTACAACCGACCCTTCAACAAGTTTTAGCCGACTTTGCCAAATGTGAACGAGAGGTCATGAGAAGTGTATGCCTACGGATAATTAAGCAAGGGCCTGGAGACAAAGCGTCAGAATGGGCCACCTGGCTAAATTTCTATTTGCAAAAGGGAGTACAGTCTAGCTCGTAATTAGTGCGACTTTAATTCGAGTACATTTTAATTACCTACATTAATTATTAGGTGTTTAATTCAGCTAATCCCGAGCAAAGCCCCGGCAGGAGCGCGGATCTCCACCAAACCGGATCAGTCATTTGTTTCTGTTCAACTCGTTTGGCTGGAGAGCGCCCTGCCACTGCTCGCCGGGACTGAATACCCGTGTAGCAAAGCATGCAGGGGGGGCATGCCAGGCTGATGCCTGAGGTGCGAGGCGCGGCCCACCTGAGGGGGGGTCGTCGCACGCCGATCGACGGTGCAGCTGTTCCAGCTGAGATCCGTCCTGTCCAGTACTTGACGTGCAAGCCGTGGATATTCGTGTGGTGCCTGGCCAGCGCCTTATCATGACGAGACTCGCTTGGCTGAGGTCCGCCGCGCTCGGCGGCAGCTCGCCTGGTTGGGGTCCGCCTGGTCGCTGACGTGCAGCTCGCTTTGGCTGAGATTCGCCGTGCCACGTGCACGGCGTGCAGCTCGCTTGGTTTGAGATCCGTCTGGCCTCGATGACGTGCAGCTCGCTTTGGCTGAGATCCGCCGTGCCACGTGCATGGCGTGCAGCTCGCTTGGTTTGAGATCCGTCTGGCCTCGATGACGTGCAGCTCGCTTTGGCTGAGATCCGCCGTGCCACGTGCACGGCGTGCAGCTCGCTTGGTTTGAGATCCGTCTGGCCTCGATGACGTGCAGCTCGCTTGGCTGAGATCCGCCGTGCCACGTGCACGGCGTGCAGCTCGCTTGGTTTGAGATCCGTCTGGCCTCGATGACGTGCAGCTCGCTTTGGCTGAGATCCGCCGTGCCACGTGCACGGCGTGCAGCTCGCTTGGTTTGAGATCCGTCTGGCCTCGATGACGTGCAGCTCGCTTGGCTGAGATCCGCCGTGCCACGTGCATGGCGTGCAGCTCGCTTGGTTTGAGATCCGTCTGGCCTCGATGACGTGCAGCTCGCTTTGGCTGAGATCCGCCGTGCCACGTGCATGGCGTGCAGCTCGCTTGGTTTGAGATCCGTCTGGCCTCGATGACGTGCAGCTCGCTTTGGCTGAGATCCGCCGTGCCACGTGCATGGCGTGCAGCTCGCTTGGTTTGAGATCCGTCTGGCCTCGATGACGTGCAGCTCGCTTGGCTGAGATCCGCCGTGCCACGTGCATGGCGTGCAGCTCGCTTGGTTTGAGATCCGTCTGGCCTCGATGACGTGCAGCTCGCTTTGGCTGAGATCCGCCGTGCCACGTGCATGGCGTGCAGCTCGCTTGGTTTGAGATCCGTCTGGCCTCGATGACGTGCAGCTCGCTTTGGCTGAGATCCGCCGTGCCACGTGCACGGCGTGCAGCTCGCTTGGTTTGAGATCCGTCTGGCCTCGATGACGTGCAGCTCGCTTGGCTGAGATCCGCCGTGCCACGTGCATGGCGTGCAGCTCGCTTGGTTTGAGATCCGTCTGGCCTCGATGACGTGCAGCTCGCTTTGGCTGAGATCCGCCGTGCCACGTGCACGGCGTGCAGCTCGCTTGGTTTGAGATCCGTCTGGCCTCGATGACGTGCAGCTCGCTTTGGCTGAGATCCGCCGTGCCACGTGCATGGCGTGCAGCTCGCTTGGTTTGAGATCCGTCTGGCCTCGATGACGTGCAGCTCGCTTTGGCTGAGATCCGCCGTGCCACGTGCATGGCGTGCAGCTCGCTTGGTTTGAGATCCGTCTGGCCTCGATGACGTGCAGCTCGCTTTGGCTGAGATCCGCCGTGCCACGTGCATGGCGTGCAGCTCGCTTGGTTTGAGATCCGTCTGGCCTCGATGACGTGCAGCTCGCTTTGGCTGAGATCCGCCGTGCCACGTGCATGGCGTGCAGCTCGCTTGGTTTGAGATCCGTCTGGCCTCGATGACGTGCAGCTCGCTTTGGCTGAGATCCGCCGTGCCACGTGCACGGCGTGCAGCTCGCTTGGTTTGAGATCCGTCTGGCCTCGATGACGTGCAGCTCGCTTGGCTGAGATCCGCCGTGCCACGTGCATGGCGTGCAGCTCGCTTGGTTTGAGATCCGTCTGGCCTCGATGACGTGCAGCTCGCTTGGCTGAGATCCGCCGTGCCATGTGCACGGCGTGCAGCTCGCTTGGTTTGAGATCCGTCTGGCCTCGATGACGTGCAGCTCGCTTTGGCTGAGATCCGCCGTGCCACGTGCACGGCGTGCAGCTCGCTTGGTTTGAGATCCGTCTGGCCTCGATGACGTGCAGCTCGCTTTGGCTGAGATCCGCCGTGCCCTGTGCACGGCGTGCAGCTCGCTTGGTTTGAGATCCGTCTGGCCTCGATGACGTGCAGCTCGCTTTGGCTGCGATCCGCCGTGTCATGTGCACGGCGTGCAGCTCGCTTGGTTGAGGTCCGTCTGACCTCGATGACGTGCAGCTCGCTTCGGCTACCATCCGCCGTGCCACGTGCACGGCGTGCAGCTCGCTTGGTTTGAGATGTGTCCGGGAGACGCGTCCGCGATCGGGCGCATGGCATGCGCCCGATCGCGGACGCGTCAGATTGGTCAGGCGGGTGGGCGCCCGTCGCGGACGTGTGTACTTGTTTTATCTGGGCGCCGGGACGGCCTTCAACCTCTCGTCTTCAGCTTAAAACGGGAGACGGCCTTCAACCTCTCGTCTTCAGCTTGAAACGGGAGACAAAGGGGGGAAGATGACATGACGCTCGCTCAGTATTGGGATGGTCGTGCCGAGGTTGGCTTGATGGGTCCGGTGACACTAGGAGCCGCGTGTGACCGCCTGCTGAAGCTGGACACCGATGTCCTCGGCGAGCTCCAGCTCACCCTAGTTGTGGCGTCGAAGGGTCCGGTGTTCTCTCCCACCGGCTGGCCGCAGGTCGGTGGGTTTAGGAACAGAGTTGACAGCGGGCCGGCAAGGAAGGGCTTGAGACGACTACAAGCCTTTGTCGACTCCGGCAGGAGGTGGAAAATGAACCGAGGGCGGCAGGGCGCTGTCGCCCGAGCTTCCTGTTTTCCCGCCAGCGTATCAGGCTGGTCATCATAATCATCGACTCTCTCATCGTGGTCTTATCAGACCCCTATCATCAAGACGAAGAAGCGGGGTGCAGCGACCCCGCGGGCGGCCTGCAGGTACGTTCTTGGAACGGGCTCTGGGGTACCGGAAGTCAAGGACATGCCTCAAGTGGATAAGGAACTCCGGGAGGCGATCGGCTCCAGCGCCCTGTCCCCGGTGTTGGAGGCTCACCGCAGTCGCAGAGTATTTTTGGACCGCTGGAGGCGCAGGGCGGGGGACCGTGAAGGGGATGCCTGCCACGCGGCCCTTCTCGGCGAAGTGCTTGTCGAGCTGGGGATCGCCGAGCCCGACGGCCTCTTGGCGAATCTCAGGGAGGGTTGTCCGATGTCCGGCCAGGTGGGATACAGTCCCTGTATAGCCCGAGCCTGGGGGACCCGGAATTGTCAGTAGCGGAACTGATTCGCCGCCAGCCTGACGTGCTGGCGAGGGTCAGGAGGGCCGTCATGGGTGAGTCGGACTCCAACAGGGAAGGCATCTGGGCGTCGGTGCAGAAAGAGGTGGACAGAGGCTTCATGGTCGAGCTAGCGGAGCCGCCGACGAATTCGGTCTTTCTACGGCGCTTCATGGTTGCCCAGCTGAAGGCGGACCAGAAAGGGTGGCAGACGAAGCTCCGCGCGTGCGATGACGGGCGTATGGCCCTGGTTAATAAGGCGGTCCACATGCGACGAAGGTCAAGCTGGACACCGTCGACGTTTCCGTGGGGGTGGCGCGGCAACTGGCCCAACAGGCCTCCGGTAGGTTTGCCGGGGCGGCCTTCTACTCAGTAGGTTTGGACCATCGTGACGCCTACAGGCAGATGAAGGCGCAGAACGATGTAATCTGCAGGTGCGTGGTGGCGGAGGACCCGGACGGACTGTTGCAATTTTTCAGGCTCGACCGTCTGTCGTTTGGCGAGGCGGCAAGCGTTGTACACTACAACGCCTTGCGAAGGTCCTCGCCCGCGTCGTCCGTCGCGGCCTGTCGCTGCCGCTCCTGCAGTACTACGACGACTTCGCCTGTCCCTGCCGGCTGGAGGACAACCTAGTGCTCGCTGACACCTTAGAGCTGCTGGGCGGCATTTTGCGCACCTCTTTCAACGACGAAAAGACCTCACAGGGCAACAGCTTTCGGCACCTGGGCTTGATTTTCTCGATAGACGGGGAGGGTGTGCACGTTTCCCTGTCGGAACCACGGAAGGAGAAACTGGTGTTCGTTCTGGAGGGCGTTCTCGCTCGCGACTCGCTCGCACCGGGCGAGGCGGCGTCGCGCCGGGAAACTAGGGTCCGCCTCGTCCTCCCTATTCCGCAAGGTGGGTAGGGCACCTCTCCAATCTCGATTCAGGCGCGCCAATGCGTCGTCCACGTACCGGGACTTCAAGCTGGGTCGCGAGCTTTGCGTATCGCTCCGGTGGTGGGTTGACGTCCTGAGGAGTGAGGTCCGTGTCTTTGAAAAGTCGGTTCCCCTCGGTGAGTCCGGATACGGGGACCAAGTGCGTCCTGTTCACGGATGCCTGCCCAAAGGGGCTGGGCGCCGTCCTTGTTGTTCTTACGGACGGCGTGGTGTCGTCTGTCGAGTACTACTCTTGCCCGGTTCCTGCCAGGGCGTCCGGGCTGCCGATTCACGCTTTGGAGTTCGCAGCCGTGTCGGTGGCGTTCGGTCTGTGGTTCAAAGAGATGACGGGCGTTGTCCAGGGTCAGTCCAGGGCTGGGATGCTGCTTGCCCCTGTCCACAGGTTGTGGCAAGGCATTGCCAGGGCGAAGGCTCGCGTATGGTTTGAGAGAGTTTCAAGCGAGATGAACATCGCGGACCTTCCAAGCCGCCTCGCGCAGTCCTTGGCCAGTGTTCCGTGGGCGGTGCCCGGTTAGGCGGGTGCCTAGCCGATTGATGAGGCGGTGGCAGATTTCTTGGTCCCGGGTACCCTCCAGTGCACATCCGTGCCGTAGGCGGCTGATTCTTGCGCGCTGATCTTTGGCTTCTCTTCTCTTTTGCGTCGGTCCATTGGGATAGAGCCATTGGGAAAATCCCAGAGTCCCGCGAGGCGAATGCGAGCAGCCAGGCATCGTGAGCCGGCCCGCCGCAGCCAGTTGTGTTAGATTGAAGCCAACTCGGGCCTTCGCCAGTTGAGCTGGAGTCTTGGCTGACTGATTCGGTAGCCAGGAGGACCGATCTCCCCAACTGAGGCAGCCGCCGGGCAGCCAACTTCGCCGGTCAGCTCGTTCCCAAGGTACCAGCAAGCCAGCTAAGGAGAGCTAACCGTGAATGATCCTTTGATTGGTGTGACATGAATTAAACGGATGTTAAATTGGCGGATGGAGAAGGAACAACGGCTCCGAGTGACTCTCTCCAAGGAGGCAATTTAAGTCGTTTTTAATTTTGTCGGGCCCATTTTTCCTAGATTTTCCGCATTTTGGACTTAATTACTTTTTCCTGGGTGGGCCTGAGCGAGGCTACTTCCAGACGGTGTGGTACAGTACTCCGCGTCCTGCCGACTCGCTCCAAGGCAGATGTTGCACCACGCACAAGGGAAAACGCGTCGAAGAAATAAATCTGATACTATTGATGAAAGAAAAAGGAAGCAAGGCAACAAGTAAACCCGGACCTAGTCGATGTTTGCAAGAGACCTTCGTGGACGTGTCCACATGGCCAAGAGACCTTGCGGCTTTACCTTCGAGCAGCTTAGCCTCCCTCGGTGCGCTGCAACGATCTCATCTCGTGTCGGACAAATTCGCTTGGGACGACCGAAAGATCTTACCAGTACAAAACGACCTGCTTCGTCGCCCCCAGATGGTCTGGCACGTTTTCTCGTACTCTGAGGTTGGGTGGGAATGGTCTCTGCTGCATGCTCTTCGGGCTGGGAAGGCACAACGAGTTGTGGTTCGTCAGTTGCTTTCTGACCGTCCACAGGGACTTCAGCATCTTCTTCGAGGTTCGCCAGTTCGCAGTACTGGTCGTAGAGGATTGTAGTGGATTCCGGAGGCGGCTCGTTGAACACAGCCCGCAGAATACCCGCAGCTGTCCACGACTTCACGACAACCTCTGCCGAGGTTGTATCGATGGCTTCGGCAAGGTAACGGTATTTACGGTCACGACGAACCTTCAGCCTTCCGTCGAGCAGTTGCTTGGTCGCATCACCTGCGTCGCTGGTGGTGAATAGCTCTTCGATGTGTGCACCCCAAGCCTTCTTGGCCTTCTGCTTGATGCATGATATGATGAACATATCGGCCGGCTGAAAGCAGTGAGTCTGCTTCTTGGGGATCTGAACAATTGAGATGTTCTCACAAGCCAAGCCCACCTCTTCAGTAACATGCTGCGTCGCAGCGTCGAGGATCAGGACGGCCTTGTGTGTTGTTGGTAAACTGTGTTCGACGCGGATGCGAGCCACTACGATTTTGAACTCGCTCAACCATTCCGCGAACGTTGCCTGGCATTGGAAGTGGGATCGTTCGGAATGTTGCTGCATGATTTTGGCGTGAGGCTGGCCTTCTGGAACGGCATGAACAGCAGTGGTCTTTCCTTGCCAGATCAGCTGCATCAGGTGAATCTGGCCGTCGGCGGAGCTCAAGACAGAGCAGGTGAATCCCATCTTGTTGCTCGCCACCGCGATGTTTTTCTTCTCACCTCTTTTAACGCGTTCCCACGTCCACTGCTGGTTGCTGTTGTCCAAATGCACGAAGAATTCGTCCATGTTGAACAGGAGGGCTTTACAGCCCACGTCAGTTTGCGACAGTTCTTTGTAGAACAGTGCACCATCATCCCTGATCTGTTTTGCAGAGACGGTGCGGTCCGTTGTGGCCTTGCGAACGCGGATTCCCATTCGTGCCATCTCCGCCTTGGCCCATGACACGCTGAAGAGCAGCACTCGGTCCTGTGAAACCAGCATTGGCCGACTACGTCCAACAACACCCCGGGCAACACAAGCAAAGATGTAAGCTGAGATCGGAGCACCTGTCCGACGAATGGTGTCGAAGACCCGACCCAGGATCCGTTGTTCTTCTGCTAGGAGTATGTGTTTCGGCCCACGTGTCTCTGGTTGAAAGTAGCGGCGGTGCTCTTCCCAGAACTTCTTCCAGCGCTGGACAACACGTTCACCCACCTTGTTGTCCGGATGGAGGCCGTTCCAGCGCCGGGCTGCTTGAGCAGCCGATGTTTGTCGTGCCATGTCGGTGAGTGCTTTGATGTCATCTGGGGCAAGTGTTGAACGGGTCTTTGTTGCTTTCGTCACTTCGTTGGCGTGGGTCTTTGCAGCTTTGATGTCAGGTGGTTCGGTGAAGCGATCCATTCTTCTTTTTTTGCCGGTGTTGGCCTCGATTTCAGGTTTATCCTGGAGTGGTGGTTGGTGATGTGTTTAGCTGGAAACAATGACCATGTGTTGTCGGAGTTAATTTTTAGGTGTTTAATTCAGCTAATCCCGAGCAAAGCCCCGGCAGGAGTGCGGATCTCCACCAAACCGGATCAGTCATTTGTTTCTGGTCTACTGTTTGGCTGGAGAGCGCCCTGCCACTGCTCGCCGGGACTGAATACCGAGTAGCAGAGCATGCGTGGGGGCATGCCAGGCTGATGCCTGAGGTACGAGCCGCGGTCCACCTGAGGGGGGCCGTCGCGCGCCGAGACGGTCGATCGGCTGGATCCAGCTGAGATTCATCCCGCCTAGTACTCGAAGTGCCATGCGGAGATCTGTCTAGCGCCTGACGAGCGCCAGGCCGAAGACGGCCAGGCTCGCTTCGGTTGAGATCCGCCGTGCCGCGTGCATGGCGTGAAGCTCGCCTGGTTGAGATCCGTCTACCCTGATCACCGACGTGTAGGCTCGCTTTGGTTGAGATCCGCCGTGCAGCGTGCACGGCGTGAATCTTTCATCGGCAGCTACGAGCAGGGATAAAAAAAAAAAGGGGGAAACAATGGAGAACAATGCGCTTCATGTCAGATCGTTTTGGGAATCACAATAATGAGCAAGAGAAAGAGAGAGGGAGCGAGGGAAATACTTGCAGGAGCGTTGGGGTATTTACCTCGGCCTAAAAGGTCGAGGTCACAGGGGGAAGGGAGGGTGGGTATTTTGGTTCTCGAGTAGCCCACCCCCCCCTCCTCCTGGTTTACTGGCTGGGTTGTCCTGCTCTGGGTTTGATGTCCGATTCCCACAGTGAAACTGAGAGAATCTTTCATCGGCAGCTACGAGCAGGGATAAAAAAGGGGGAAACAATGGAGAACAATGCGCTTCATGTCAGATCGTTTTGGGAATCACAATAATGAGCAAGAGAAAGAGAGAGGGAGCGAGGGAAATACTTGCAGGAGCGTTGGGGTATTTACCTCGGCCTAAAAGGTCGAGGTCACCCACCGCCCCTACGCCAGTGGTGCGTTGAGGAAAAAGCTCCTCACCGCGAGTTCTGCCTGCCGCATGGTCGCGTCGGACGACAGGAGGGACGGTGAGATTCGCGAGGGTAAGTCAGCAGGATTCAGTTCCGACCGCACCCAGCGAAAGCTTGCCGTAATATTCATGTCCCGCAAGTGGCTCAAAGCTGCCACCACTGCCCCGTTGAGTGTCCGTGATGCCAACGACATCTTTTTCCTGGCGACACCGGCCACACTGGTGTTGTCCACGTACACGAGAATCTCACCATTTGAGGCACTCACAGGGAGCACCGCGAGTGTGTTTTGCAAGGCACGTGCCTCCAGTTCATTGATGTGGCGCCCCACATCATCCCCCTTCCATGCACCACCAACAATGGTGAGCTTGGACGTGAACATGTCACAGAGCACACCGCCCCACCCCGTGAGTGAGGCATCGACAAACACGGCATACGAGGGGGTTCCCGGTGGGTCTGGTACCTGCCGGCGACAGTGCACGGCTTTGATCCACTCGCTCAGTTCCCGCTGTACAGACGGTGGCACGCGTACCCGGTCGGCAGGGACGCGATTCATTCGGTTCAGCTGGTTCGTGTTGCGGCGTAGGAACTTCAGCGCAAACCAGAAAGAACCCGGGAAAACCCCTCCAATCGCACTGGCATGGAGCAGTCTGCCCCCAAGGGACTCGAGTTCGCCAGCTGTAGGATCAACGAGCTGAGTGGCAGCTATTTTCTCAAGGAGACGTTTGGACGGGGCAACAGTACCAGCAGTGTGCACGAACGACACTCCAATGAAGGTGTAATCTGTCTCGCAGGTGATCGAATCTGCTACTTTCCACGAAATGTCCGCGGCCTTCGCCGTTGCATCGAGGATGCTCGTAGCCTCCCGTACTGCGGCGTCGTCACCTGAGTAATGGATGTTGTCAATCCACACGTGTGTCGACACTCCTCGGGCTGCAAACTCTGGGCGTACGTAGGCCGGATCGCCTGCTGCTGCTGCTGCCAACGTGTGCATGATCTCGGGGGCCGCCGAATGGCCCATCGGGAGTCGGTTCAACTGGTACCAACTGCCCTGATCATCGCAGAACCGGAAGAGATGCGCAGCATCACCAGGTATCGCTACCTGATAGAATATTTTGGTTCTCGAGTAGCCCACCCCCCCCTCCTCCTGGTTTACTGGCTGGGTTGTCCTGCTCTGGGTTTGATGTCCGATTCCCACAGTGAAACTGAGAGAAGCTCGCCTGGTTGAGATCCGTCTACCCTGATCACCGACGTGTAGGCTCGCTTTGGTTGAGATCCGCCGTGCAGCGTGCACGGCGTGAAGCTCGCCTGGTTGAGATCCGTCCGGCCTGGTCACTGACGTGTAGGCTCGCTTTGGTTGAGATCCGCCGTGCAGCGTGCACGGCGTGAAGCTCGCCTGGTTGAGATCCGTCTACCCTGATCACCGACGTGTAGGCTCGCTTTGGTTGAGATCCGCCGTGCAGCGTGCACGGCGTGAAGCTCGCCTGGTTGAGATCCGTCCGGCCTGGTCACTGACGTGTAGGCTCCCTGTGGTTGAGATCCGCCGTGCCGCGTGCACGGCGTGAAGCTCGCCTGGTTGAGATCCGTCTACCCTGATCACCGACGTGTAGGCTCGCTTTGGTTGAGATCCGCCGTGCAGCGTGCACGGCGTGAAGCTCGCCTGGTTGAGATCCGTCCGGCCTGGTCACTGACGTGTAGGCTCGCTTTGGTTGAGATCCGCCGTGCAGCGTGCACGGCGTGAAGCTCGCCTGGTTGAGATCCGTCTACCCTGATCACCGACGTGTAGGCTCGCTTTGGTTGAGATCCGCCGTGCAGCGTGCACGGCGTGAAGCTCGCCTGGTTGAGATCCGTCCGGCCTGGTCACTGACGTGTAGGCTCCCTGTGGTTGAGATCCGCCGTGCCGCGTGCACGGCGTGAAGCTCGCCTGGTTGAGATCCGTCTACCCTGATCACCGACGTGTAGGCTCGCTTTGGTTGAGATCCGCCGTGCAGCGTGCACGGCGTGAAGCTCGCCTGGTTGAGATCCGTCCGGCCTGGTCACTGACGTGTAGGCTCCCTGTGGTTGAGATCCGCCGTGCAGCGTGCACGGCGTGAAGCTCGCCTGGTTGAGATCCGTCCGGCCTGGTCACTGACGTGTAGGCTCCCTGTGGTTGAGATCCGCCGTGCCGCGTGCACGGCGTGAAGCTCGCCTGGTTGAGATCCGTCTACCCTGATCACCGACGTGTAGGCTCGCTTTGGTTGAGATCCGCCGTGCAGCGTGCACGGCGTGAAGCTCGCCTGGTTGAGATCCGTTCCTGGTCACTGACGTGCAGGCTCCCTGTGGTTGAGATCCGCCGTGCCGCGTGCACGGCGTGAAGCTCGCCTGGTTGAGATCCGTCTACCCTGATCACCGACGTGTAGGCTCGCTTTGGTTGAGATCCGCCGTGCAGCGTGCACGGCGTGAAGCTCGCCTGGTTGAGATCCGTTCCTGGTCACTGACGTGCAGGCTCCCTGTGGTTGAGATCCGCCGTGCCGCGTGCACGGCGTGAAGCTCGCCTGGTTGAGATCCGTCTACCCTGATCACCGACGTGTAGGCTCGCTTTGGTTGAGATCCGCCGTGCAGCGTGCACGGCGTGAAGCTCGCCTGGTTGAGATCCGTCCGGCCTGGTCACTGACGTGTAGGCTCCCTGTGGTTGAGATCCGCCGTGCCGCGTGCACGGCGTGAAGCTCGCCTGGTTGAGATCCGTCTACCCTGATCACCGACGTGTAGGCTCGCTTTGGTTGAGATCCGCCGTGCAGCGTGCACGGCGTGAAGCTCGCCTGGTTGAGATCCGTCCGGCCTGGTCACTGACGTGTAGGCTCGCTTTGGTTGAGATCCGCCGTGCAGCGTGCACGGCGTGAAGCTCGCCTGGTTGAGATCCGTCTACCCTGATCACCGACGTGTAGGCTCGCTTTGGTTGAGATCCGCCGTGCAGCGTGCACGGCGTGAAGCTCGCCTGGTTGAGATCCGTCCGGCCTGGTCACTGACGTGTAGGCTCCCTGTGGTTGAGATCCGCCGTGCCGCGTGCACGGCGTGAAGCTCGCCTGGTTGAGATCCGTCTACCCTGATCACCGACGTGTAGGCTCGCTTTGGTTGAGATCCGCCGTGCAGCGTGCACGGCGTGAAGCTCGCCTGGTTGAGATCCGTCCGGCCTGGTCACTGACGTGTAGGCTCCCTGTGGTTGAGATCCGCCGTGCCGCGTGCACGGCGTGAAGCTCGCCTGGTTGAGATCCGTCTACCCTGATCACCGACGTGTAGGCTCGCTTTGGTTGAGATCCGCCGTGCAGCGTGCACGGCGTGAAGCTCGCCTGGTTGAGATCCGTCCCCTGGTCACTGACGTGTAGGCTCCCTGTGGTTGAGATCCGCCGTGCCGCGTGCACGGCGTGAAGCTCGCCTGGTTGAGATCCGTCTACCCTGATCACCGACGTGTAGGCTCGCTTTGGTTGAGATCCGCCGTGCAGCGTGCACGGCGTGAAGCTCGCCTGGTTGAGATCCGTCCGGCCTGGTCACTGACGTGTAGGCTCCCTGTGGTTGAGATCCGCCGTGCCGCGTGCACGGCGTGAAGCTCGCCTGGTTGAGATCCGTCTACCCTGATCACCGACGTGTAGGCTCGCTTTGGTTGAGATCCGCCGTGCAGCGTGCACGGCGTGAAGCTCGCCTGGTTGAGATCCGTCCGGCCTGGTCACTGACGTGTAGGCTCCCTGTGGTTGAGATCCGCCGTGCAGCGTGCACGGCGTGAAGCTCGCCTGGTTGAGATCCGTCCGGCCTGGTCACTGACGTGTAGGCTCCCTGTGGTTGAGATCCGCCGTGCCGCGTGCACGGCGTGAAGCTCGCCTGGTTGAGATCCGTCTACCCTGATCACCGACGTGTAGGCTCGCTTTGGTTGAGATCCGCCGTGCAGCGTGCACGGCGTGAAGCTCGCCTGGTTGAGATCCGTCCGGCCTGGTCACTGACGTGTAGGCTCGCTTTGGTTGAGATCCGCCGTGCAGCGTGCACGGCGTGAAGCTCGCCTGGTTGAGATCCGTCTACCCTGATCACCGACGTGTAGGCTCGCTTTGGTTGAGATCCGCCGTGCAGCGTGCACGGCGTGAAGCTCGCCTGGTTGAGATCCGTCGGCCTGGTCACTGACGTGTAGGCTCCCTGTGGTTGAGATCCGCCGTGCCGCGTGCACGGCGTGAAGCTCGCCTGGTTGAGATCCGTCTACCCTGATCACCGACGTGTAGGCTCGCTTTGGTTGAGATCCGCCGTGCAGCGTGCACGGCGTGAAGCTCGCCTGGTTGAGATCCGTCCGGCCTGGTCACTGACGTGTAGGCTCCCTGTGGTTGAGATCCGCCGTGCCGCGTGCACGGCGTGAAGCTCGCCTGGTTGAGATCCGTCTACCCTGATCACCGACGTGTAGGCTCGCTTTGGTTGAGATCCGCCGTGCAGCGTGCACGGCGTGAAGCTCGCCTGGTTGAGATCCGTCTCCTGGTCACTGACGTGTAGGCTCCCTTTGGTTGAGATCCGCCGTGCCGCGTGCACGGCGTGAAGCTCGCCTGGTTGAGATCCGTCTACCCTGATCACCGACGTGTAGGCTCGCTTTGGTTGAGATCCGCCGTGCCGCGTGCACGGCGTGAAGCTCGCCTGGTTGAGATCCGTCCGGCCTGGTCACTGACGTGTAGGCTCCCTGTGGTTGAGATCCGCCGTGCCGCGTGCACGGCGTGAAGCTCGCCTGGTTGAGATCCGTCTACCCTGATCACCGACGTGTAGGCTCGCTTTGGTTGAGATCCGCCGTGCAGCGTGCACGGCGTGAAGCTCGCCTGGTTGAGATCCGTCCGGCCTGGTCACTGACGTGTAGGCTCCCTGTGGTTGAGATCCGCCGTGCAGCGTGCACGGCGTGAAGCTCGCCTGGTTGAGATCCGTCCGGCCTGGTCACTGACGTGTAGGCTCCCTGTGGTTGAGATCCGCCGTGCCGCGTGCACGGCGTGAAGCTCGCCTGGTTGAGATCCGTCTACCCTGATCACCGACGTGTAGGCTCGCTTTGGTTGAGATCCGCCGTGCAGCGTGCACGGCGTGAAGCTCGCCTGGTTGAGATCCGTTCCTGGTCACTGACGTGCAGGCTCCCTGTGGTTGAGATCCGCCGTGCCGCGTGCACGGCGTGAAGCTCGCCTGGTTGAGATCCGTCTACCCTGATCACCGACGTGTAGGCTCGCTTTGGTTGAGATCCGCCGTGCAGCGTGCACGGCGTGAAGCTCGCCTGGTTGAGATCCGTTCCTGGTCACTGACGTGCAGGCTCCCTGTGGTTGAGATCCGCCGTGCCGCGTGCACGGCGTGAAGCTCGCCTGGTTGAGATCCGTCTACCCTGATCACCGACGTGTAGGCTCGCTTTGGTTGAGATCCGCCGTGCAGCGTGCACGGCGTGAAGCTCGCCTGGTTGAGATCCGTTCCTGGTCACTGACGTGCAGGCTCCCTGTGGTTGAGATCCGCCGTGCCGCGTGCACGGCGTGAAGCTCGCCTCGTCTACCCTGATCACCGACGTGTAGGCTACCTGTGGTTGAGATCCGCGATGCCCGTAGACGGCGTGAAGCGCCTGGCTGAGATCCGTCTAGCCTGATCACCGACGTCTAGACACGCTTCTGCTGAGAGCCACCGTGCCGCGTGCGCGGCGAAGCTCGCCTTGCTGAAATCTGTCTGGCCTGAGCACTGGCGTGTATGCTCGCTTCTGCCGCGGTCTGCCGTGCCACGCGCACAGCGTGCATGCTCGCTTTGCTGGGATCCGTCAGGCGCCTGTCGAGCGCATGGTCGTTGACGTGTAGGGTCGCTGCGGCTAAGATCCGCCGTGCCCCGTGCACGGCGTGAAACTCGCCTGGTTGAGATCCATCTGGCCTGGTCACTGACGTGTAGACTCGCGGCTAAGATCCGCCGTGCCCTGTGCACGGCGTGAAACTCGCCTGGTTGAGATCCATCTGGCCTGGTCACTGACGTGCAGGCTCGCTTTGGCTGAGATCCGCGATGCCCGTGCACGGCGTGAAGCGCCTGGTTAAGATCCGTCTAGCCTGATCCCTGACGTCTAGACACGTTTCTGCTGAGATCCGCCGTGCCGCGTGCACGGCGAAGCTCGCCTTGCTGAAATCTGCCTGGCCTGAGCACTGACGTGTAGGCTCGCTTCTGCTGCGGTCAACAGCGTGCATGCTCGCTTGGCTGGGATCCGTCATGTGCCTGTCGAGCGCATGGTCGTTGACGTGTAGGCTCGCTGTGCCTCGTGCACGGCGTGAAGTTTGCCTGGTTGAGATCCATCTGGTCTGGTCACTGACGTGCAGGCTCCTTGGCTGAGATCCGCCGTGTCGCGTGCACGGCATGAAGCTCTCCTGGCTGAGATGAGTTGGCCTGACGGCTGACGTGTAGGCTCGCTTCTGCTGCGGTCTGCCGTGCCACGCGCGCAGCGTGCATGCTCGCCGTACCGGGGGTCCGTCGGGCGCCTGTCGAGCGCATGGTCGTTGACGTGTAGGCTCGCTGCGGTTGAAGATCCGCCATGCCGCGTGCATGGCGTGAAGCTCGCCTGGATGAGTCCATCTGGCCTGGTAACTGACGTGCAGATTAGCTCAGCATTCCCAAACTGAGCGACTCGTGCTAGCAAGGAGTTACATGGCTCGCCGAGGAAATACGGGACTCTAATCCTCTGTGGATGTCGCTTCGGCCGAGATCCGCCGTGCCGCGTGCACGGCACGAAGCTCTCCTGGCTGCGATCAGTCTGGCCTGACAGCTGACGTGTAGGCGCGCTTTTGGCTGAGATCCGCCGTGCCGCGTGCACGGCGAAGCTCGCCTGGCTGAAATCCGTCTGGCCTGAGCACTGACGCGTAGACTCACTGCTGCTGCGGTCTGTGCTTGCTTTGCCGAGATCCGTCAGGCGCCTGTCGAGCGCATGGTCGTTGACGTGTAGACCCGTGCCACGCACACAGTGCAAGCTCGCCTGGTTGAGGTCCGTCTGGACCGCTGGATGCCTGCCATGTGGCCGGCGAAATTCCTGGGAGCTGGGCATCGCCGAGGCCTGACAACCTCTTGGCGAATCTCTGAAAGGGTTGCCCGACGCCGGGACCCGGACGTGTCAGTCGAGGAGCTGATTCGGGGCCAGCCCGACGTGCTCGCGAGGGCCAAGAGGGCCGTCAGGGGCGAACCGGTCGCCAACAAGGAGGCCATCTGGGCGTCGGTGCAGAAAGAGGTGGACAGAGGCTTCGTGGTCGAAGTGGGGCTGCCTATGAGCGAGTTTTTCTGCGGCGCTTTATGGTCGCCGGTCGCCCGGCTGACGCCGGACCAGGAGATATGGCGGACGAGCCTCCATGCGTTCGTGCAGTCAATATGGCGGTCGACATGGCGGCGAGGGTCAAGCTGGGCATCGTCGACGTCTTCGTGGAGGTGGTGCGGCAGCTGGCCAATGATGGCCTCTGAAAGATTTGCTGCAGACGGATGAAGGCGCAGGACGATGTCATCTGCAGGAGCTCTGGGCGGCGACGGGACGACCCCACGGGACACCAGCTTTCGGCACCTGGACTTGATTGTCTTGACCGCCGGGCGCGGAAGGGTACGTTGGTGTTCGTTCTGGAGGGCGTTCTCCCTCACGACTCTGGCACCGGGCGAGGCCGCGTCGCTAGCAGGGAAGTTGGGGGTCGCCTCGTCCTCCCTGTTTGGCAAGGTGGTAGGGTGCCTCTCCAGCTTTTATCCAGGCGCGCCGAAGCGCAGAAAATTCAAGCTGGGTCGCGAGCCTCGTGTATCGCTCCAGTGGTGGGTTGTCTAGGGTCTTTGAGAAGTCGGTTCCCCTCAACTCGCTTAGTCCGGACATGGGAAGCTGTTTACGGATGCCTGCTCGAAGGGGTTGGGTGCAACCCTGTCGTTCTTACAGACGGCGTGGTGTCGTCTACTACTGCGCTTCCTGTCCGGGCGTCCGGGCCGCTGATTCACGCACTGAAGCTCGCGTCCGTGTCGGTGGCCGGTCTGTGGCATACGGAGATGACGGGCGTGCAAGTTTCGTTGGGACAACGTCGTTCTGGCGAGCCTTGTCCAGGGCCAGTCTAGCTAGAATGCTGCTTGCCCCGGTTCACGGGCTGTAGAAAGGCATCGTCAGGGCGAAGGCGAGATGAACGTAGCGGACCTTCCGAGTCGCCCTGTCCACTCCTATGCCGTGTCCGTTCCTCGGCGGTGCCCGGTTAGGCGGATGCCGGGCTTCCACACGAACGATGGGGCGACGGCAGACCTCTTGGTCCCGGGCACCTCCAGCTTGTGCCGTAGGCTGCTGGTTCTTGCGCATTGATCTTTGGCTTCTCTTCTCTTTTGCGTCGGTCCATTGGGATAGAGCCATTGGGATAATCCCAGAGTCCCGCGAGGCGAATGCGAGCAGCCAGGCATCGTGAGCCGGCCCGCCGCAGCCAGTTGTGTTAGATTGAAGCCAACTCAGGCCTTCGCCAGTTGAGCTGTGACTGATGCGGTAGCCAGGAGGACCGATCTCCCCAACTGAGGCAGCCGCCGGGCAGCCAACTTCGCCGGTCAGCTCGTTCCCAAGGTACCAGCAAGCCAGCTAAGGAGAGCTAACCGTGAATGATCCTTTGGTAGGTATGACATGAATTAAACGGATGTTAAATTGGCGGATGGAGAAGGAACAACGGCTCCGAGTGACTCTCTCCAAGGAGGCAATTTAATAGGTGTTTAATTCAGCTAATCCCGAGCAAAGCCCCGGCAGGAGCGCGGATCTCCACCAAACCGGATCAGTCATTTGTTTCTCCCGCCCGCCCACCCGAAGAAAATAATGACATGAGACGTTGCACGGTTAGACGGCATGAGAGGGGGGTCGAGTGGAAAGCTCTGGTTCGCTCACTCGCGGGGTTGCCCGAGGTCGTGCCCCTGACCTCCTTCCGTGTAATGCCGTGCAGGGTGCTTCCTGAATCTCTCTCATCAGGAAGCCGCGGCCGGCCGAGGAAGACTACAAGCGTTTTCGCAGCGTGGCGGCAGAGCTAGGAGCGGGGCCCCGCGAACGGGGTCCCGCCCCGAGCAGGGACGGTGCCAAGGACACACCGCCCCGGTCTCCGCCCGGTCAGCGAGCAAGGAGACGGACTCTGCAGAGGGCAGCGCTTAAGAGGTCCCTCAGTCGGAACTCAGCCGAGGTGGCCCGCAGGGCCATGCGGGCCCGTTACACGACGGTGGGCTCGAAGGCCACATACGACTCGAACACGGCCGGGTACGTGTCGTGGTGGTAGTAGCATGGGCTGAGCCTCTCCCAACCACGGTGGAGAGGTTGGAGGAGTTCGGCGGTCACCTGCTGCTGATGGGCGACGACGGGGCAGCTCACATTGCAGAGAACAAAGCCGCGGGGTTGTGTTCTCGATGACCCGCTGAATATCGTGGGTAGAATGATGGCCGTCCTCGGGAAGGAGTCGCCGGACCCACAGCAGGCGGAGCCGCTGGGCGTGAAGGAGTTCAGGACGACTTTTGATGCCATCCGGACTACGGGCGACTACGGCGCTGCCCGGATTCTGGGCGATCCGCGCAGAGGACGGCACTCTAAATGGAGGACGGCTCAGGGTCGAGTGGCGCATGGCGAAGGGCAAGAGGAACGCATGCGGTACTTGACGTTCAAGGCCATCAATTTGGTGCCTTCGCTCACGCTTTCCGGCCCAGCACCGTCCTCCATCCGCTTCTGCCCGTCGAGGTGTTCACCCTCCTGAAGCGCTTGGCCGGGTCAAGTCAGCTCCTGTGCCCCAACTGCGGGTACCGCTCATTCAGGGAGGCACTCTGCGATACAAGGACACAGCGGGGACTCTTCGCCGTTATTAACGGGATGTCGGCGGGGGAGTCCAGGGAGGAGACCCGCGTACACACACACGACGCAGCGCCAGGGTCGGTGGTTGCTGCACACTGCTGAAGGCGGGGAGGGGTGATGCAGGTTTGCGAGCTGGGGGACTGGGCGTCGGAGGACGTGGTGAGGTTGTACGGGGAGAAGCACACGCGCGATCCGTAGTGCGTAGAGACGGTCCGGTTTTACAACCCGGTGCGACTAGCTCATTGCTACGCCGCACCCTCGTAGGTCGGTCCTCCTCGGGATTCATATGAAGCTCCCCGCGCCCCACCCGTTCTTCTCTCCCCACTTCCCCGCAGTGGATCAAGGTTAGTCTCCCTGGCTTGCTGAGCTTGACCGGCGGAGGGATAATCCCAGAGTCCCGCGAGGCGAATGCGAGCAGCCAGGCATCGTGAGCCGGCCCGCCGCAGCCAGTTGTGTTAGATTGAAGCCAACTCAGGCCTTCGCCAGTTGAGCTGTGACTGATGCGGTAGCCAGGAGGACCGATCTCCCCAACTGAGGCAGCCGCCGGGCAGCCAACTTCGCCGGTCAGCTCGTTCCCAAGGTACCAGCAAGCCAGCTAAGGAGAGCTAACCGTGAATGATCATTTGGTAGGTATGACATGAATTAAACGGATGTTAAATTGGCGGATGGAGAAGGAACAACGGCTCCGAGTGACTCTCTCCAAGGAGGCAATTTAAGTCGACTTTAATTACCGTCTTCGGAAAAATATTGGATAGGAAAAATATCCAAAATTTTCTGGGACGGCCATTTTATCCAAAATATTTCCTATCCAAACATTTTTCCGGTCCGATCAAAGTTCAAGGCGATTTTCCGGTTGTTAAGTCCAGAACGTATTCCCCCGCCCCCTAATTCTGGTTTCCCCCCGCGCCTCATGAGCCACGGAATCCTAGGCTGAGAGCGCTTTGGACGCTCCGACCCAGCGGGTCTGGGTCTCGGTTCGCGGCCGGTACTAGGAAGCGACGGGGACGCTGATGGTTCGATTCGCAGAAGGAAAAGCGCTTGCTGATGGAACCGTTTCTTGCGCCCTCACCATCTTCGCCCACCAGTCGATGTACTGCTTTGTTGTCGCGGTGTTGGCCCATTTATTCGGGGTCGAGGTCAAGTGGAACCCCTTCGTGTCTGCGACCTGGGGAATGATCCGGCTCGTTTTCCCCGCAAAGATCACTTGGTACTACGGGGATGGGCGTCCCGTCCGCAGCCCCACCAGTCACAACAGTAACGCTTTGCTTGTCGCCCATAGTCAATGTGCACATCACGAGTACCTTTCGGGGCGAGTGTCGCATGGCATGAAATGCGCCGCAGCATGGTCGCAGTTCAAGACGCAGCTTTGTCTGACATCGTTACTCCATTAAAGCAGGATGAACAGCTGGCCGCATCTCTTCTTTCGAGCGTTCTACCACCTCGCGCGGTGTCACGGGATGTTTGGCAGCCGCAGTGCATGCTAATCCATGTGGTTCATGTACTTAAAAGAACTCAATGCTAAACAAACATAACGTGGGCGGCGCCGAAGCTTTACCAGCTTCGGCTGACACCATTTGCGCACTTAACCATGGTTAAGAAGACAACTGAAAGCATAGACACAAAGATAGCCCAAAGCATCTGCAGAATAACACGAAAAGCCTCTAGGCAAAAACCCGTTTTCACATTTCTTTTGTTCCGTCTGGGTTTCATCCAGTACTCTGCTTGTCTTCGTCGTCTGTACGTAGTTGTGCTTCCGACACCACTTCCGAGCCCATTCTGTGCTAAGTTCTGAGATTACATGACTGGCAACCCAGTAGTTCGGGTGACGGTCGCGCGCGCAAGCACGCTCACGAGCGAGTAAGTGACAGCGGCCCCGTTCGTTCGTTTTTCGCTCGATCAGTTCTAAAAGGATCACGGTCTCCTTTTTTCTTAATGACAATAGACGGCCTCTCTTGGCCTTTTGTTCGTCAACGTCGATCGGTTCACTCCGACTTCCGCCTAGAGCGTGCGCAATGGAGTTAGTTTTTCCCGTACAGCGTACGAGCGCGAGTGGTCGTTGCACGCGAAACCTTCTTTTTGCCTGGCATGCTGTTCCACTTCTGCATCTCTCCCGTGAGTCCTAGACGGCAACAAGCTCACCTATTTCAAGGTCTCTTTCCTCCCACGAGCTGTACTCCCGCGCTTTTCTGCGGTGCGTTCTGCGGTGTTGCTCGTGCGGTATATCTGATTGATATCCCTGGTTCGTTTTGTGCTGCATGGCACTGATGCGTAGCCTTCTTATTTGACCATTTCTTACACCCCGGACTTCAGCAGCCATATACTAAGTCAATGCGGGAGTGAAAAAGTGCGGGAGTGGCCACTCCCGCATTGAGGAGGTCCCACTCCCGCATCGAGGGAGTGAGGCCGACCGCACAAATGACCGCAAAACTACTACCCCGCAATCCGGAGTGGGAGTCCGGGGTGTACATCAAGAGAGCCGAACAGAAAATCCCGTCCGGGTAAAGCAGCTACTGCTGTGCGGGCACTCAGAGGAGACATAAATTCAAAACAAAATTTCCGGAAAATATCCAAATGTTCCGCGGAAGGCCGTTTTATCCAAAATATTTCCTATCCAAATATTTTTCCTATCCAAATATTTTTCCTATCCAAATATTTTCCTATCCAATATTTTTCCGAAGACGGTATGTCGTTTTTATTTTTGTCGCCCGACCAAATCCGACATAATTAAAAACGACATAATTACCGCCTGCACTGTAAACTGATTGGTGAGTAGGGATTGTCCTAGAGGAAGAAGTTTTAGTTTGAAAGGAGGAAATAAAAGGTCCACAAGGAAAACAAAGCAAGCAAAGAAACAAAGTCGTCAGACATCAGAACGACGTATATCGTCGACCGCACAAAAAAAACACCGAAAACTGCCAGGAACTCACACCGGGGGAGACCCACAGACACACCGCGCCGCCGCCGGCCCTGAGCGGGTCCCAATGTCCCTTCCGCGGCGGAGGCCGGGGCGGCTCTCCGACGGGTCCAGCAAAGCGGGCAGCATGACCGTCGTCGAGGCGGACGACACGATCGTCAGCCGACTCGAGTCGCTGTCGGCGCTGCGCGAGCGCATGGAGGAGCTCGCCACGCGGCACCGGCTCGAGGAAGAGGACCTGCGGGAGACGATGAGCCTCCTGCTCAGGCAGACCAGCGACCAGCGCGAGAAGGTGCAGACGCTCGAAGAGCAGATCGGCGCGTACGAAGCGATGCTCTCCAACGAAGAGAGGGAGAAGTCCCGCGCAGTCGAAATGGTCGCAGCTTTCAAAGCCGAAGGCGGGCATATCGTGACCAGGCTCAAGGCGTCGTTGAAGGACGCAACGAACAGCTGCGAAGAGGAGAAGGAAAAGCGGACGAGACTCGAACGGGAGGTCGAGCAGAAACTCGAGGCGTATCGAGGGTTGCTCGAGGAGCAGGAGCGCGTGGTCAGCCAACTGCGGGAGAAAAATGCGCGGCTGGAGATGAAGCTCAAGAAGGCGGAGCAGCTCGTGCGCGACATATCAACTGCCGACGGATTCAACCACGATTATAGAGGTTTGCCAGACCTGTTTCATTTGCGCACTTAACCCAACTCCGACCAACCGGACATATATGTCCGGTTTAATCTGGTTTTTTCTGTAGGGGTGCTCAGGAGGCGCCAAAAAATTCCCAAAAATATGGAATTCACCCATTTCGAGCAAATCTTTTCATTGCCGCCCTCGAATGTCAAAAATTCGTCAGCAATGACGATTGAAACCAAGTGGCGAGATTGGGGAAACCCCCGGAAAACCGGCTTTTTCAATGCCTTGTCATCAACAGTCGAAACAATCCAGGAACTTGGGCAGTGAAAAGTACAAAATGTCTGGAAGGAAGCGGGCGGCCACGGATATGGAGAGTGTGGGGTCGACAGAAGAAGAGGACAACGAGGAAGCAGAAGAGGTGGAAGAGGAAGAGGACGAGGAAGAAGAAGAGGATGAAGAAGAGGAAGAGGATGACGATGACGACAACAACAGGTCGGGAAGGACAGTGCGCGAACAAGTGCATCATCTCGACGCCACCGCGCTTGGGCGGGTGACAGTGGTCGACTCTTGCGGGAACTGGGACAGGCAACGGTCGCGACGTGAGTTCGGCGGTATCCGGGGTGTGACACTGCAGCTGCGTGACGAGCAGAGCGGGGTGGAGTGCGGGTACATCGCACTCATGCGAGCGATGGAGGGAAGTTTTGCGATGCCATCGGCATTGAACATTCTCAGCTTCGCCCGCGAACATTTCGACGTGCGTTGCAGGAGTGTGGCACGCTTACCGGAGCTGGACACTTATCAGGTATCGAGCTTCTGCCTCCAACACGGTATCGGATTCCAGCCCAATCCGGAGACAGTGTACACAGCGCTGTACAACTGGGCCGTGCTGAGAGGAACCGGCTCAGTCGAGCGAGGCGAAGACCGACCCCACCCGGCCAACGTCGTGTTCCTGGCCAACCCGCGGGTTCAGAGCGGTGATCTCGGCCACTTTATGAACATTTTTTTTGGCGAGCCACCAAAAGAACAGGCGCCGAAGTCCTCCGCAAAGCCTGCACCGAAGCGCCCCGGCCGGCCACCAAAAGAACAGGCGCCGAAGCCCTCCGCAAAGCCTGCACCGAAGCGCCCCGGCCGACCACGAAAAGGACCGGCACAGAAGCCCCCCGCAAACCCAGCACCGCGAGGCCGCCCACCGAATACTGAGAGCGCTGCGGTCAAGGCAGCAGGTGCAGCGATCAAGTCCTTGTCGTGGAGCAGCAAAGTCGAGCCCAACCTCGAATTCCCTTTCAACGCCAAGAAGACCGGACCGAATCCGTCCTACGACCTTGATGAGGATTCCTCCCCCACTGACATCTTCAGATGCATGTTCACCGACCTGGTGGTCACCCAGATCATTGGGCACATGAGTGTGTATGCTGCAGGGAAAGAGGGTATCTCGTACGAAGCACCCGATATTGCGGAATTTCTTCGCTGGTGTGCTGTCACATACGCGATGGGGTTGTCCGTGAAACAGGATCTCTACTCGTACTGGTCCGTGGACCCTATCGAACAATGCGCGTTTTTTTCTGAAACCATGTCCAGGAAAAGGTGGCACGATATTCACAGGACGCTGCACTTCACAGACCCCCTCAGTGGAAAGAAGGAACACCCGGACCGACTCATCAAGATAAGAGATATTTTCCAGCTTGTGTCTCTCCAATGGCGGGATGTCTATGCTCCCGATAAAGAACTTAGCTTTGATGAGTCGATCATCAAGTACAAAGGTCGTGTCAGCTTCAAGCAATACATGCCCATGAAACGGCATCGATTCGGTTTGAAGTGTTTTGTTCTGGCTGAGTCACAGACTGGTTACACATTGGTATCGTCAGTGTATACCGGTAAGATTGACACGGATACTAACCCTGGCCCCGTGAACGTTGGTGAGCGTGAACTTCTTGCAGCTGCGGCTCTGTATGCATACTCAGGAAGGCACATGTACATGGACAACTACTACACAAGCATTCCCCTCATGCTAAAATTATACACCTTGGGATTCCACGCGGCCGGAACTGTCCGCAAAAATCGGAACGGGATCCCACTTTTTAGCAAGTCCCAAAAGAAGCGCGGCCGCCCATCCCAAGCGGATAAGGCTGCGGCCCCGAAACGCGGCCATTGCCAGTATCGCCAAAGTTCGCCGATCACGTTCTTGGAGTGGGTTGACAAGCGTGAAGTCCGCATGTTGTCAACACTCCCCATTGGAACAACAATGACCGAGCTTGAGCGTCGCTGCAAGGGGGGAAAGCGGTTGAAGGTCAGTAAGCCAGACATCGTGGTTGCTTACAACAAACACATGGGGGGGGTAGATCGCTGCGACCAGTACCTTGCCCGGGCGACACGATTCATGCAGGGCAAACGATGGTATATGAAAGTCTTCTTTTATTTGCTCGAAGTGTCTGCGTTGAACAGTTTTATCTTGTACAAGCGTCTTGGTAAGAATCGCGGGTCCTTACCCTTCAAGGACTTCAGAAAAGAGCTCATCCGCGGGTTACTTGCTGACAACCGCAGTACTGAGGACTTCAGCCCCGGAACGCGCACACCTCGGGCTAGCGACCACCCGTCGCGCCTGGATGGCAAGTTCCATGCCATTCTGGAAACAGACACCCGCGTTGCGTGCAAATGCCATGTTCGTTTGGTCAAGACGAAATATGTCTGCAAAACATGTGGCGTGGCTCTGTGTCCCGCTCCGTGTTTTACCCGGTTTCACACCCTCAAGAACCACCATTACTACGAGCCGGAAACTCCTGGGACCCAGCGCTTGAAGAAACGAGGCGGCCGCCCTTGCAAGCAGGGGCGCCCTCCCACACTCAAAGGAGTGCGTCTGACGTATACCGAGTCTACTGATGAAAGTGACTGCAGTGGCCAGTAGTTGCGTGAACTGCCCACCTGCCCCGTACCTCAATTTCCTGCGTCTTGCCCGTTATCTCGCCATCACTCCAACCCCCTACCCCTGGAACGCACGCAAAATGACGTCTGCCGCCTTTCTTCTTCTCTTTTGCTCAAGCCCAACCTAGGAAGGAAATCTAAACCACGCGAGAAAACAAAAGATTGTCAAGGTTGCGGTGAAACGTTGTCGACGAATTAGAGACGGTCATAAGCGAGAAGACGATGACAGACTAGTGCAACATCATGTCAAAATTTCGCCTTCCAAGGGCGGCAATGGAAAGATATGCTTCGAAATCGCAAAATTCCAGCCCCAGAATGCCCAAAAGAGCGAAGGCACTCTATAAAAATGAAAAATAGGAAAAAGTGGAAATTAACCTGTAGGTGCTTGGTCGGAGTTGGGTTAACCATGGATAAGAAGACGACTGAAAGCATAGGCACAAAGAGCTCAAAGCATCTGCAAAATAACACAAAAAGCCTCAAGACAAAACCCCATTTCACATTTCTTTGTGTTGTGATAACAGCAACACACAAAACAAGCAAGAACGAACCAAAGAAACAGAAAACAAGCAACCACACCAAGGATGGTCAAGAGAAGGCAAAAAACCTTCGCACCGAAAGCCCCGGACCAGAGGTTTCCAACGCATTGAAATTGAAATTGAAAGAACTTTGAAGCGTGATGGCAGAGTGAACTGCACAAGCTGGACTTTACTATGTTTGCTAAGCCATACACGGGACTTTCCCAAGAAACCAACCAAAAACCTCGCAACTCGGCCCGTCTCTCGCGAAAACGGGGGTTGCCCCGGTGGTTTGTAGTGTTTGGGCACCCCTGTGCGTGAAAACCCTCGAAAACTCTCGAAACACCCAGGACTTGGGTCCAGATCAGGTGGATGTCGGCTCAAACACTAGTCATTTTTACTACACGGCCAGCCAGGCTGACCCCGCCGCCGCTGGGGGCGAGGTCGATCGGGCCGAACCTGCCGCCGCGGCCGCCGCCGGGTGCGAGGCCGTCCGGGCCGACCCCGTCGCCGCTAGTGGCGAGGTCGACCAGGCCGACCGAGCAGCGGCCGCCCAGGCCGAACCCGCGGCCGCCGGAGGCGAGGGAGTCCGGGCCGACCACGTCGCGGCTGGCGGCGAGGCCGGCCCGGCCGCCCTCGCAGGCGCCGCCCAAGCCAGCTCGGCACGGGACCGGCGGCAGAGCCGGAAGTTCAGGCACGGGGTGGACCTGAGCGCCCTGCGAGGGAGCTCGGAGGTGAACCCCTTTCCGGATTCCGAGTCCGGGACTGGCTCTGGACCGGGCGAGGACGGGTCGGATTCGGGCTCCGAGTCGGACGACGAACTGGCTCAAGAGGGGGCGGGTGCTCCGCGGGCCAACGGGGGGGACAGGAGAGGCCCCGACCCCGGAGACGGGGGCTCGGGGGCGGGCGCAGCGCCGCCGAGCCAGCCGTCGGCCGAAGCGCCAGCAGCGGAGGGAGGGGCCGATCAGCGAGAACCCCCGGGAGGACGCACGGCCGCCGGCGGCCGTGCGCCGCAGACGGCCGGGAGGCCCCGAGGAAGGGTGGGAGACCCCCCCGCCCGGGCTCACCTGGGGGTACGTGCCGTCGGAGCCCAGCTTCCTGTCGGAGGGGCCGAGGCGATGGATGGGGGCTTCCTTCGGCCGGGTTGGCCGGCGCCCGGGCCGAGCCAGCCGGCGCAGGGTTCGGAGCAAGCCTCGGCCTCTGAGCAGCGAGACGTCAGCGGCGGATCCGGCACCCCCGCTCCGCGATGAAAAGAACTGTGAAAAATAGACCCGGAAACGAAAAAGTATGTGCATTGTTCGTGGGTCCGTGCAAGATGCAGGGCACCGGGCGTGGAAACCACCGGTGTGCACTGGGAAGAACGGGATTCGATCCCCTGGTTGCCGGTGTGCATTGAGCAGGACGGGTATCGATCCCCTGGTGGTGGCATTATGTTGCTGGTTCACGCAGCAGACCTTTTTCGACGACTTTTTGCTCGCGATCAGCTCTGATGAAGAGATCCGTGAAAAATAGACCCGGGAATCAAACACTACGTGCGTGGTCCGTGGGTTCTTATAGGATGCAGAGCACCGGGCTTGGAAACCACCCGGTGTGCATTGAGCAGGACGGGTATCGATCCCCTGGTGGTGGCATTATGTTGCTGGTCCGCGTAGCAGACCTTTGTCGACAAAGTTTTGCTCGCGATCAGCTTCGATGAAGAGATCCGTGAAAAATAGACCCGGGAATCAAACACTACGTGCGTGGTCCGTGGGTTCTTATAGGATGCAGAGCACCGGGCTTGGAAACCACCCGGTGCATAGCTGTCAGCCACAAGGTTGCCACATTGTGGCCCCATTTAGCCACAAAGTAGCCACAAACCTTGTGGCTACCTTTGTGGCTAATTATGCAAAATTTTGGTATCACGGAAAACCGCGTGGAACTAGCTTTTTCGGCCAGAAAATGCATCTGAAAAACATTTTCTGATGATTTTGACAGGTTTTTGGGCCAGCATTTTGGTGAGCTGCTTCACCCTGGGCTCGGCATCCTGGTTGCGCACCCTGGGGTTCCATTGGTAAATGGATTACTAAAACTCTACTGCTACTAAAGTAGTAGTAGGCATTATGCACACAGAATCGTGCATAATTCAGGTTAGCGAGAGTGACAGACCCGTTCTACTTGCACAGCGCTTACCATTTCTGTCCTAAAACCCTCTGAGAGGGCCTCTCAACCAGCGACCGGCGCTCTCCGAGCCTCTTCAATGACCCCAGAGGAGGAGTGGGAGAGAGCGGCAACCAATACCGCCGCAGCCAATCAGATTTGAATGATGCTAGAAAGCTGCAAAGAAAAGTGTCAGCCGTCTGATAATAGTCAGGAGCTGGCGGATGGTGACTGAGCTTGAGCTCCCTGCCGCGGGCCTGCGGCTCGTGCTGCCCGGCAGGCTGGGACCGGTATTGTCGGAAAGTCAGCCACCAGAAGCCATTTCCCTTGTGCCCTGGCTGGGGTGGGGCCAAAACCCATTACAGTATGTTATCCAAACTTTGAACGAATTACAGTATGGTCCGAACTTTGAACCCATTACGGTATGTCAATCCAAACTTTGAACCCATTACGGTATGGATTTTCAAACTTTGAACGAATTACGGTAGGTTCCAAACTTTGAAACCCATTACGGTATGGTCCCAAACTTTGAACCCATTACGGTATGGTTTTCAAACTTTGAACCCATTACGGTATGGTTTTCAAACTTTGAACCCATTACGGTGAGGTTCCAAATTTGAACCAATTCCGGCATGATTTCTAAACTTTGACTCTCAAGTTTGAGCATTTCGGTGTCACTGTCAGGTTATAAGCCCAACACCAACGAGATACGTAGAAGCGGACGTGGAGAGAGATCATAGATGGCGTCGATGGATCCAGTTTGTGTCTTTTGGCACATGCTCGAGGTTGGCTGCTTGCTTTGGACCTCTCGATTTCTGAAGGACCTCGCACAGATGCATCCCCAGGGGAAGTGCTCGGGTTTGAAGAAGAGTCGGTGCATGGCAACCACCATTGCGGCGCACTCGCCCCCGATCCGCCCACCCCGGGGTCCGGTCCAATGCCTTCCTTCCCTGTCCAGCAGGTCGGACGGCGGTCCGGGCCCTCCGTCACTCGTCATCAGACTTCATGGGAGGAGGTCCCGACGAGTCCACTTCCGATTCGGCTTGTCCGATTCACGCTCGAGTCGACCCTGTGGCTGAAACGCCGCTGCTACTTCCGGATCCAGTGACGGCCTGCCGCTCGCGGAGTCAGAGTCGCGGACTCAGACCGACTGCGAAGTATCAAATGCTGCTCGAAAACTGCTCCCTCTGTACGGGGGCAGAATCCCACGGTTGATTAGCATGGAAAAACAGTTGTGTTCGAAGACCACGTTCTGCCGCGATTGAGCTTGACGCTTTGAATACAACGGGCGCTCGTTGTATTTAGCCCCCCCTGTGATGGGCCGTCGGTGGTTATTCCTCTCCTACGCTGTCGGTAGGGATCCTGCTTTCGCAACAGGGAGAAGAGTACTCCACTGAGCTTCCGAGGTCGCCGTACTACAGTAGGGGCAGTGCCTGCCAACTTTCACTGCTGATCATGAAGTTTACCCTTCCTCCTCCTCATCTCTCTCTTTTTGCCTTCCTGTTGACGCAAGTGATGGACAGAATCATCTGCGAATGGCGCGAACGTTCCAAAGCTTCCCAAAATGCGTCCACAATGATCAGGTTTACCTTTCGTTTCTGATTGTGAACTTTGTTCTTAAATTTGTCGCAACGGTGCGGCTAAGTGGCAAGCAGCTCGATGAGCATGACTCTTCTTCCGGTCCAATCACAATCCGGACGTGGCCGTAGGTTTCAGTGCCTGCTGATCACGAGGTTTACTACAGCTGTAGCAACAGCACACAGCCGCTCGGCCAGCATGAGCCGTAGTGACGGTAGTCTAACGCCGCATCTTTGCGTTGAACGTGGATTTCGGAGGTCGCCGAATTGGAGATGAAAGTGAATCTGTTGCTACTGCGGTGCAGAAGGATGATGACTTAGGATCGGCCTACTGAAGACATGGTAGCTGCAACCATCACCCGTCCGCCTTAGAGTCTGACTGATCGACCACTGACGTGGCACTGTAGAGTCACCACAGAAGATGAATTTGTCGCCCAATTACACTGCGTTGTTAACAACTTGCAGACCTCGACTGACAACGGTACCGAAATTGGGCTCAAATTTTACACTTACCGGAATTCGTTCAAAGTTTGAAAACCATACCGTAATGGGTTCAAAGTTTGAAAACCATACCGTAATGGGTTTCAAAGTTTGGAACCTACCGTAATTCGTTCAAAGTTTGGAAAACCATACCGTAATGGGTTCAAAGTTTGGCACCATACCGTAATGGGTTCAAAGTTTGGATCATGTACCGTAATGGGTTCAAAGTTTGGATAACATACTGTAACGGGTTTTGGCCCGGCTGGGGTGCTACAGGAGCCCGTGAGGAATTTCCAAGACGTGTGAGAGATTGCCCCCGCTACTTTTCTCGGATACTTTTTCATGGCTCCTTCTTGAACTCTTTCGTACATTGATTGCAACAAGTGTAACAGTGCCACTCAGTAACAGCTGTTGGGTACAGGGAGTCAGTCACACTGTCAGTGTGCTCCTGCTGTACTATGCCTGCTGCCGTGTAGTTGCGCTCAACGGCCGGCAAGCAAGCAAACTCGCTGGTGACGGGGTAGCTTGCACACCGAGCAGAAGAGCCGTCGTAATTGTGAAATGCTCTGCCGTTTGCTGGGTCGTTGCTGTCCTCCTGCGTATCCCAGAATATCAGCGTGCTTTGTCGTCGTTACTAGTAACCTTAGACCACGGTTGTCACCACCTGCGTGGTTTGGTCCTTTGGCAGGAAAAGTTGGAGACTATGAACCCCGCAACTGAACGGGTTTGCGGACAAGAGACCCTTTGAACTAAATTGATTCCTTGCCTGCTCCAAAACCTGTCAACAGAAGCATTGGCAGGTTCGTACTGACTGCTGTCTGAACTATCAACTTCGCTTTCGACGGGTTCGTCTTCCTCCGGTGCACTCTCCGACTCAAAATGTACTAGAATTATGGCATTAGCATTAGTTTTGCGACCGTGTTGGCACGATGCGGCAGTTTGTTGTTGTTTTCTGAACTTTTCAAGCCTTGAATTGCTTCGGTGTTGTACGAAATTACTGATAGAGTTGCCAACGTTCTCGCTGACTCGCGGCTGAGGATACCGAGGCCAGGGCGAAGCAGCTTATCCAGATTCTGGCTCACAAACCTGTCAAAATCGTCAGAAATTGTGTTTCAGATGCATTTTCTGGCCGAAAAAGCTAGTTTCACGTGGTTTTCCTGGGTACCAAAATTTTGCATAATTAGCCACAAAGGTAGCCACAAGGTTTGTGGCTACTTTGTGGCTCCCAATTAGCCACTAGTGGCTATCTTGTGGCTGACTGCTATGGGCCGGTGTGCATTGAGCAGGACGGGTATCGATCCCCTGGTGGTGGCATTATGTTGCTGGTTCACGCAGCAGACCTTTTTCGACGACTTTTTGCTCGCGATCAGCTCTGATGAAGAGATCCGTGAAAAATAGACCAGGGACCATCGGGTGGATTCCCGATACATCACTCATTTACACTTCTTTCCCAATACATCACTCATCCACACTTCTTTCCCGATACATCACTCGTTCAAACTTCTTTCCCAATACATCACTCATTTACACTTCTTTCCCGATACATCACTCATGTACACTTCTTTCCCGATACATCACTCATTTGCAACTTCTTTCCCGATACATCACTCATTTGCAACTTCTTTCCCGATACATCACTCATTTACAACTTCTTTCCCGTTCGGTCACTCATTTGCATTTGGCTGAAGTTCAGCCTCAAATTCAGGTTTCCACCGAATTCTGACAGTGTAGTGTCACTCGAATGTCATCATGAGCTACATAAAGGAAAAGAACATAATAGGGGCCTGAGGTGTGTCACTTGAACGTAAAATGCATTCGACGAGGATTTAATTTGTGTACAGTGAGTCAGTCGAATGACCGAAATCAGGAAAAGGAAAAAGGCCGCTCCAGCCCGGAGTCCGAGTCCAGGAACGTGACGGTCAACCACAGCTTGCAAAGCTTGAGTCGGAGGCAGCACAGTGCTACAACCCCGTCCGATCTGCGACCGTCTCGACGAGCTTGTGCTCAGCGCAAGCGGCAAGCCCCAAAGGTGCGCCTCACGACTTGATGCCTTAGTTGGGTAATCGACCCGTAGCCCGTGGCACTGCACGTAAGCTTGGCTCCCGTGTAGCAGGTTTTCCCTGCGTACCAGAAATGGGACACCCGCTAAATTAGATCGATACAGAGAAGATTAGCATGGTCCCTGCCGTAAGTGGATCCCTGTGGTTCGTCGGCCTTGCATTGCCGCAGGGTACCATGGATTACCATGGCGAACACGTCCAAACCGGTCCAAAAAGGCTGCTTGCAGCGATCCCCTGTGAAAAGCTTGTTTTCCAGTGGCTCTGGAAGGACAGGGGTGTGGGAAGGCATGACACGGATTAGGGGAAAAAGGAAAAAGAAATGGGGGAGAAAAAGAAGGGGAGAGGGGAAGTTGGGGTTTTGAGGGTTGTCCTCGGGGTACAGGGGGGTGGTTGGAGGGTTTGAGTGACAGAGGTTACGCTTGCGCTGTTCGCATGAAGGCTCTCGTTTCTTTTTCTCTCTTGTTCCGTTTCAGCAAAGATCTCCTTCATTGGCCGCCTGGCTTTGTTTGCACTACAAGACGCATTTCATTCGCTCTTCTTGATTCCTTGCAGTGGCTTACTTGCAGCTAAGTCGACTCGACAGCTTGAGAGAGACAGCATGACGCTGGTGGCAATGAGGATTGAACCCGAGACAGGAAACGAATACAATTTGTGTTGCAATCACTACCAAATGCAAATTAGTGACCAACTGGGAAAGAAGTTGCAAATGAGTGATGTATCGGGAAAGAAGTTGCAAATGAGTGATGTATTGGGAAAGAAGTTGCAAATGAGTGATGTATCGGGGAAAAAATTTAAATGAGTGATGTATTGGGAAAGAAGTTGCAGGTGAGTGATGTTTCGGGAAAGAAGTTGTAAATGAGTGATGTATTGGGAAAGAAGTTGACCGTGTGTGATGTATTGGGAAAGAAGTTGCGAATGAGTGATGTATTGGGAAAAAAGATGCGAATGAGTGATGTATTGGGAATCCACCCGGGACCATCCAGTATGCAGTGTGAGGTTTAGCTACAGTAGCCTTTTGTAGCAGCTATAGCTGCTACAGTTTTTAGCTACTGTAGCTCCTGTAGCTTTTTGTAGCCTTTTGTAGCCTTTTTTTTGTGCCATCAAAATACGATTCAAACCCATGTGAAACGTCACCCAAACCCGAATTCCGCCTGGTTTTCCACTTTTTTTGACGATTGTGGCGTCTGTCAGTGTCGGCAGCGCTCACGTTCTTGCTCTGTAGCAGTGTACAGTCTCCTGCACTTGCAACTGCAGGCTACAATAGCGAGTCCAACAGTGTGGAGGCTGGCCCCGGGGCTTCGGGGCTGAGCTGGCCCAAGAATGGGTTGTTTTTCGGGTGCGCACTTTGAAAACAACCAAGGAAATCGGCCGCCCCTGACACGGTCTGGGGGGCTGGCCGGTGCCGGGGCTCTTTTTTTCTCCGGGCTGAGAATGGACTACTACAACAGGGGGGCACTTTCTACTGTTTCAACGTTTCAACAGTAGATCCATTCCAGTGCCGCCGCGGGGCTCTCCGCGCGAGGTTGACGGCCTGTGTGGGACTTCCAAACTTGGTCAATACAAAAACACGTGCGTATCCTTAGCTTTGTGTACGGGCAGGACAGTAAGACAGCCGGACCGTGGCTGCACCTGGAGTCTTTCACCAAGAGTAGCTTTTTGCCCGACATTCTGCATCAGTTCGGTCTTGAGTCAGAGTCTGACGCTTCTCGGCGAGCATCGCGGTAGCCGGGTGAGTGACTGAGCCTCTTGTCGACTGTGACGCATGCCGTGTTGGCTACACGGCCTGCTGATACTGGTGGCTATTGAAAGCCTGTATCACAGGCTGCAGTCCGATGAGGACGAGTCACGCATCCGAGCCACTACTATTGCGCTGCGCAAGGAGTCGTAGTACTGAGCCGCGCCTGAGTTCACTGCTGACCAGTGCATGCTAATCCATGTGGTTCATGTACTTAAAAGAACTCAATGCTGAGCCGCACTCACAGTGGGCGGCACTCCCAGCAGAGATGCATCATCCGGCTACGAATCGGTACGTCCAGACCCGGCCCCGGGCTGCCAACTGTAGCAGTCAAGTTGCAAATCACCAACCACCACGAAGCTTTGTCGAAGGCCGTTAGGCAAAAGAAAACAGTCGAACGACGAAACGGAGTCATCACGATTTCCCAAGAAGTCTACAGTAGGGTCGGGCATGCGTGCACTCTACGACCCGACCCTACTGTTCCCGGGCACCGACCAGCACCGGTGCACTGTTCTGTACTACTAGTACAGTCACCCCGGGCCGCAGCACCCCGCACGGCTCAACGTGTGCTGCGTTGCAGGCTAAAGTTTCGTGACACGTCTCGTATTGTTTCCTTGATCATAATTTGGATGAACTCCTCGGTTTGTGAAAACCGAGTGTGGCTGCCGGCAGCAGTGCCGCGGAACAAGCACAGCGGAGTGACAGCCACGCGTTCGTAGCGCGGTGGCGGCGACGTCTGCAGAGTCTGGGGTGCGGTAAGGATCGGCAAGGCCTCCGGGTTCAGTCGGCGTTTCGCCAGATCCAGCAGTCTTGAACAGGTGATGACACAGCTGGGAACGGAGACTTTCTTCGAGCTGCCGGCCATTGACTTCAATTTGAAGCCTACAAGGGTTTCGGCAGACGAGTGTGACCTTACCGAACGACCACCCAGTACCTGCATCTGCAGGCCGCTCACACGATTCCGTGACCACGTTTTGTCGTAGATCGCTCACTACTTTAATGCTTTAGTGGCCGGACTGCGTTTTTGATTCGTGCTGAGCGGCGTGCTCTTCCCGGGAGTCCCGCCTGCCGGGAGCGTGCTGCCCGTCGAAAGCGCGCGCCAGGTCGAAGACGAGCAGCATGTGAATCGGCCTTTTTCCGGTTGATTGCGGTGTAGAGCTGCTTCTCTGTGCCTCTCCCTACCCGGAAGCCTCCGGACTGAGGAGCCCATCGATGGAGGAACGTGGGGCGGTCTTTGATAATGGTCTCCACTATCTTCCAAAGGGCAGGTGAGTGCGTTCTTCTTGTGGCGAATCCCCAGGAGGGCCCGAGGGGCTTTTGGGGGGCCCCGTCCGATGGGGAGTGACTGGTCTAAACGGTGGCTTCGGCAGTCCACACTGCAGCATCTGCCCAAGTGTTGGTAAGTGGTGGTACCGGCCAAATACCTGACTCAGCCCGGGGCTCTGGAGTGCAATGAGAGCTCCAGCCCGGGGCTCCGGGCCCACACTGTCTCGAGTGCTCTTCGCTCTGCTGTTGGGGTCCTGATTGGCTTCGCTTCATGGAACCGTCGTGACTCTGGCGCCCCAGGCTTCCCTGATGCATCACCCTCGCCGCCTGCGTGGTTGCAGCCTCACCGACCCTCACTGAGGCTCGGTAAGCTGCAGCGGGCCCGGCAGTGAGGCCACAGTGCACAGGGCAAAGCAGGTGCCAGGAAACACGCCAAAATATGCCCAGAAAACTTCGAAACTGAAGAAATTGGAGGTGAAGTCCTAAATATGACGTTTGAAACTTTTTTTGCCCATTCTATTACTATTTCAAACTTTTATACCATTCTATTACTACCCCCAAACTTTTATACCATTCTATTACTACCCCCAAACTTTTATTCCATTCTATTACTACCCCCAAACTTTTATACCATTCTATTACTACCCCCAAACTTTTATTCCATTCTATTACTACCCCCAAACTTTTATACCATTCTATTACTACCCCCAAACTTTTATACCATTCTATTACTATTGCAACTCTGGAGACTGAATTCACCCATTGCTGGCAGCCCTCGGTACAAAAACAAGTACATGCTTGTCACAAAAGCCTTGTGCGAGTCTGCCTCTATTCGACTTGGAAGTGAAGTTGCCTCATGATGTAAATGTGTCACATTGTGTGGACCATTACGCGGTATCCAAACATGAAGGAGACCGGCTTGTAGTATGGTCAAAACTTGAACCCATTACGGTCCCAAAGCTGAACCCCATTCCCAAACTTTGAACCCATTTTGGTGTCACCCAGTGAGTCGGTCACTGAATTACGTTAGTACAGTGTTAGGAACAGTCACCAAGTCCAGGGTGCCCGACACTTCTACTGTTTTTCCACTTTCCATCCCCAGCCCCGAGAGCCGCGGGCTTTCCAGGGCTGGGTCCCATTGACAGCCTGGGAACCATTCCCGCAGCATGTACTACGTGTTGCCCGTAAACGAAACGTAGCCAAGCTCTGCGAGTTGATGTTGCCGACTCAGTTGACATCCTGGCATTCCTGATGACACCTGTTCTGCGAGAACTCTCAAATGGAATTACCAAAGCCGGTAACCCACATGGAAGGGTTTGTGCTGACTCGCAGGCCCGGGCGGCAGGGTTGTGCAGCAGAGCGCGACTGCGGTGGGCCAAAGAAACTGACCGATGATTTCTAGCGTTATTTGTGGATTTCACAGCGGCCGGCGACCAGTCTGAGTCGTCGGAGTGGCTGAACGGTCGACCAAATCTTCGGTGGAACCCTGGGCCGGGCACAGTCGTAGTGGCTTTTGTTCGGCGATATAGCGTAGACTCCAGAATCCAGCACCGTGCTGCGTGCACGCGTACTGACTCGTATCTGAGCCTGATTAGCGTCAAACTGCGGAACTACAGGATTGGAGTGGGATTCCCACGGAAGCTCCCTCCACAGGGTGGAGTCGGGGCAAAACAGAATGTCGGGGTCGTCGACTCCGCAAACGAGAGACCGAAACCACTTAGACTCCGTGCTGGCAGTTTGAGATTTCGTCTTTGCTTAGAAACTTGCGGCAAAGCAAAAAGGGGCCTCTTTGTTTCGTGCGGTGGGACAACGCTTCAACGTTTTCGGTACTGACGCCAAGTGCTGGGACACCAACCAAATGGTACAAAAATTTGGGGGGGGGATTGAAATAGAATGGTACAAAAGTTCGGGGATAGTAATAGAATGGTATAAAAACTTGGGGATAGTAATAGAATGGTATAAAAGTTTGGGGATAGTAATAGAATGGTATAAAAGTTTGGGGATAGTAATAGAATGGTATAAAAGTTTGCGATAGTAATAGAATGGTATAAAAGTTTGGGGATAGTAATAGAATGGTATAAAAGTTTGCGATAGTAATAGAATGGTATAAAAGTTTGGGGATAGTAATAGAAAGTACTTCGCCTCAAGAAATTGGGGCGAAAAGTATCCTGAATGGGCTGGGAACCCCCCCCAAAAAAAAGAGCTACAAAAGGCTACAAAAGGCTACAAAAAGCTACGCTGTAGCTACTGGGGGGGGCTAATTACTATTGAACCGTATATTACAATTGAACTGTATATTACAATTGAACTTTTTTTTTGGGAAATCGGCGCACTCCAACCGTATATTACAATTGAACTGTTTGTGTGGTCACTGTTACACTACGATTGTGCACAAGGCCTGGCATTTCTGCTGGCTTTTTTTCTGTTTTGACTCATGAATCATCAATGGCATGATAGACCACTGCAGTGAAAAGAATTATTTGAGGAAGAATACGAAATTTGTAACAAGCATGGGGCTGCCAAAAGTTTTGGGCATGATCGTTTCGCTGTTTCCGTTGCTGTTGGCGTGGCCCGCACGCGCAAATTATGCCGCTATGTCGGCCGACGGTTGGGACGAGAATGCCTGGTTATCCACCAGGTTCGTCAACGGAACACCGGACCAGACAAGCGGACAGGAGGGCGCAGGCGACGACCGGCACGACAGGTCAACCAACGACGACAACTGGAAGCCAAGGCCGGACAGCTATGATCCAGCGTCTCGGTGGCCGGTCCGTCTGCATCCGACGCTCTCTGTGAAAAAGAAGGGCAGAAGGACTCTCAGTCGGTGGGTCCCCTGGGTGCTGATAGTTGTGGCACTCGTGTCAGTCGTGAAGCAGCTGTTCGTCCCCACTGGCCACGAAAGGTTGACGCCGCGCGAACAGAGAGGTGGTGGTGTGGGCACTGCAGAGTTCTTGACGTCATCGGAAGTTGGCAAACTGTTGACAACTCTGATGTTGACCAGTCATCAGCAGCCCATCATGCAAGTGCCGAATCCACAGTTCAATGGGGAAACCGTAACCACAAAGCATTATGAGTACTCCATCTTTGTGGAACACACTCACGGTATGCACGGGTTCCCCTACTCGCCAGGATGCGTATCAAGCATGGTCCGTCGGCATGCATGCTTTGTGAACGAGTGGCAAGGGGCGATCGTCAACACGCACGACGGTAACGGCCTGCACTGGGTTCTTGTCCTGTTCCGCGTGAATCCAGGCAAGGAGTGTTTGGTCGTGGACTCGCTGATCTGGAGCCCAGAGAGATTGCGTCCGTTACGAGAAATGCTGGAAAAGGTGTTCGATTTGTCCATCCCTTTTTCCGTTTGCGTCCGCCGACAGCCCTAAGTTGAGAGCGACCGACGACATTTACACGAAAGACGTGCCCAGTGGTCGGAGGAGACATCGCGATGTAATCCGGAGGCCGCGGGTTCCTTACCTGGCACCAGGCCGGACCAAGACAACCAAGTTACCAGCCAATTTCTACCAGGCAAACTGCACTTCAATTGTAATATACTAGTGTTTTTGGGGGGGGTCTGAGACCCCCCAATTCCACGCCGTGTATCGTTATATTACAATTGAACTCAATTGTAATTGGCCCCCCCCTGTAGCTATAGCTTTTTGTAGCTAAACCTCACACTGCTCCTGGGCCCCTGTAGCATGGTTCGATTCCCCCGGTCCGTTTTTTTTTTTTTTGCGATTTTTCGGTGTGAAAAGCAGCCGTCTGGAAATGATTTTCGAGGTCTTTTTGGGAAATTTTTTGGTTTTCGAGTAGTTCTGGGATGCGCGATTATGGGCAAGCTGCCAGCTAGCCCAGCGATCAAAATCTGACCCCCTCCTGGATGCAGAGAGAAAAAAAACCGATCTCCAGGACCCCATTTTTTCGGGTGCCGACCTCCATTTCCGGGGGGGGGGTCGGTCAAAATTTTTATCCGACCAAATATTCGGAAAGCCCTGTCCTCAACGGATTCAAACGTGTCCTCAAAATCTCGAAACCGACCATTTTCGGACCTGCAGATGGAAATTTTCGGCAGAAATCCGAAAAAAGCCGAAATCTGTGACACTTTTTCGTGGAATGGGTGATACACTAGTGTTTTTTGGGGGGGGTCTGAGAGGTATAAATAGCTAAAATAGCTAGCTGGCCAAATAGCTAGCTAAGTCTCACACTGCTATAATGGCAAAATCTAAGGAACATGGACTATAATGGCAAAATCGAAGGAATCGTGGACTATAATGAGCCAATTCACCTACCCCCTGATCGAGTGTAATCGAGCGTAATCGTTTGGATTAGAATGCAAAGAATCTGTGGCGATAATCTGCATCGCCGACGGCGCGGTTATCTCTTCGCACGTGATGTGTCATGCTTTCGCCTCTTTAGCTCGTCTTGATCGTCGCGCTCAGGCGCGCGTTTGGTGCTTCGCTTCTCCTTCGATTGCTCGTCGAGGTTCATCGGTTGCGCGTCGATTTCTGCTTTTTCCCAGCGCCTGGGCGATGGTCGTGGCGCATCGACGCGTCCTTTGCGTCTTTTCGGTACCGGCTCCGCCGCGGAGTCCGATTGCCGCTTCTTCGCTGGCGTTGGCGCCGTCTTCCCGACCTTCGCTGCTGATGTCGGCGTTGATGTTGCGGGTTCTCGCTCGTCTTCCTCTGCTTCCGGCAGAACGAGCACCACGTTCTCACGTTTCGCCTGTCTCGGCGCTGGCGCGGGACCCTCCGGCTCCGCCTTCCTCTTCTTCGCCGTTGTTTCTTCACCTCTCGCCACGGCCGCCCGGTGGTGCCCTTTCCTGCAGCAGTGCCCGGGTCTCCTACTCCTCAGGTCGGCGTGTTTCTTACAGCCGTCGCACGTCGGCATGCCATGATCGAGGCATCGGTGGTGATGGTTGCGACAGCACTCCGCTGTCGTCTTACACGTGGCGCACTGCGTCATCCGGTGCTCGGCACACATTTTTACGGCTAGGCCATCACCCTCCCTGTGATGGGCCTGGCAGCACCACGCCACCGACTTGCCCCGGCGCTTACACACGTCGCACTTCACCTTTTGGTGCCCGGGGCACACCCGCTCACCCCACTTCTCGTGTCGGGGAATCCCTTCCGGCACGAGCCACGGATCCCCTCCGACGACAGCCGACTTCTTCCCTTTCCTCTTCTCCGTAGTGTCATCGAAGGCCGCCCATCTCGCCGCACGCTCCGCCCTTTCTCTTCCGTACGTCGGGAAAAGGTCCATCATCGAGTGTAATCGAGCGTAATCGAGCGTAATCGAGTGTAATCGAGCGTAATCGAGCGTAATAGAGTGTAGTAGAGTGTAGTAGAGCGTTGTAGAGTGTGATCGAGATTGACACTAGTATTTTGGGTTCGACCACTGGTGGACCCCTGACTGGCCCATGGGCGACCATGTTGACCACTGTCTGGCCCCAGAAGTGCCAAGCATAAGCATACGAGGGACGGAAACCGCAGGCAAGTGGGCGATGTGCATATGAGACCGGAAGCTTTCGGGGACTGCAGGCGAGTTGGTGGCGAAAAGGGACAAAGATCTTCGAGCGACTGTGAGCAGCCTAGCAAGACGGGATGATGAACGATGATGAAAAAAGAAGAAGCGCTAGGCCGCTCGAAAGCACACGAAATCCGCACCTTGCGTTGCAGCACTACAGCAGAAAGACGAGCTTCTTCCTCGGCTCTTGGCACTCCTCTGCCTTCCTCTTCACCAGGACAGTCCCTGGCGGGTCAGCATCCGGTAGCTCCACCGGCTGGTCAGCATCCGGTAGCTCCACCGGCTGGTCAGCATCCGGTTGCTCCACCGGCGGGTCAGCATCCGGTAGCTCCACCGGCGGGTCAGCATCCGGTAGCTCCCCCGGCGGGTCAGCATCCGGTAGCTCCGAGGCCCTGTCTTCGGCTGTGCTCGTGCCTGCAGGCTTCGTCGGCTTCGGCTTCTTCCAGATGTCGAAAAGAGATCTGTAGCTGGACAGATCCTCTTTCGCGGCAGCGGCTCGCCTTTCTTCCTCTCGTCGCGCTTGAGCCCCAACTCGAGAGTCTTGCAAATGAGACCCTCGCTTCTTCTCGACCGCAGCCACCGCGGTCTTCTCCAGCAGAGCGGCGCCCTTTTCACAGCCGCTTATGTGGGCTTCGTAGGGGGCTAGCCTGAGCTTGTCCTTGTCCCCCTCCTTGGCGACGAACACCACCTTTGAGCATCCCACGCAAGATACGGTGGGCGAGATGCCTTTACCGACCTTGAAGGCCGGTTGCAGGTCGGCGCCGGTTAACTTAGCGGCTAGCTGGGCCGCTGTGTTCGCTTGCTTGCCTGCCGCCCGCTTCTCGGTTGCGTCCAGCACGACAATAAGCTGTCGTGCGTCCGCTCTGGCTGCTGCGAACAAGTCCGCCGGCCCAACGACCTCGCGGATGCCGGTGTCATCGTCGTCGAGGCGCGCGGCGGATTTCGGCAGCGTGTACCGAACGGCGGTGGGGGCTAGGGAGACAGTAAAGCCCTCCCTTCGCGCGATCGGCACCGCTGCGTCTCGTGCCTTTTTGACGTACTGCGCAAGGTCGTCACCCCCCTGCTCAACGTACAAAACGGCCTCTGCGGCCGCTGTTCGGTCCTTTTTGGTAAGGAGCTTTTTTGTGCGCTCCCCCCAAATCACCTTCATGGTGAAGCTGATCTCATTCTCGCGCGGCATCTTAGAATTCAAACCCCCTGCAATAAAGTTCACAATGAAAGATTATCAATGCAGCACGAAGCGAAGCACAACCAGATCACACGCTTGAACGCACACAACATTCGAGACAAGGCATCGAATGCACGACAGCCACTGATAGAGAACGACAAGAACGCAAGAGAGATGGGACAAACATATGACGGCATGCGTTTTCGTAGAGTCCGTACAGGCCAGATGGTTTATGTAAGAGCAGCAAGAATGAGGACGTCGTCTGAATGAAAATGAGCCTGCTGACCGCAAACAAAATTACTTGAGCAGAGGAACGAGAAGCTAAAGTGACCCATGGTTAATCAGGAGTCAGCGCTTGACGAATCGTCGGCGCTGTCGGACTCGTCGGACTCGTCAGAATTGTCGGACTCGTCGGAATTGTCGGACCCATTGGACGAGGTACTACTGCCTGACTTGTTCGATGATTTCCCAGCCTTAACCGTAGGGTTCTTTTTCCGACGTTTCACAGAGTGCTTTCCCCCGGGCTTCTCCGGACGCTTTCGCCCGACCTTGCCGTAGGTAGTCGGCAGCTTGAAGTCGGACTTGTCGAAGGCGATGATGGCTTCGAGAAGGTCGCTCATTTTGCCCTTTTTGGGAAGGCGTCGCTTCATGCTTTGACTCAATACGCATGCGCGAGTGCCGTTTTCAGCAATCTCCTTCGGGGTCAACTGCTCGATTGCCTCCAAGCGTGTCTTCGCGATCTCTTCCCTTGCATCGCGCTTGCGCTGGCTTTCATCAGCAAGATTCTGTTTTCGCTGGGTGTGTGCTTCGAACTCGTCTGCCAGGCGGTGGGACCTTTCAATGCAGTTTTCCCATGAACGGTACACCGTATCACAAAGAGTCGAAACGGCGCAGTCCCGAAGCAGCCACTCGCTGATCTCAGGTTCGTTTCCTCCTCGAATAACAGCTATACCCCTGAGTACCTCATCGGTGACAGTCTGGTTCTTGCAGTCTTCAACAGTCTGCTTCACCACACCTACAGGGGTTTCCGTTAAATTCGGATTGCAGTTCGGGGGTGCGTTGGCTGCATTCGACATGTTGATGTACTTGTCGAATTCTAGGCGCTTGAAATGCCGCACGTATTTCATTACGTGCCCAACCAGAACTTCGGCTTCCTCGGAGACTGCAGTACACTCAATTTCTTGGGGTATGTCGGACTGTCGATGGGGAGCGAGGGCGTCTTTTAAAGCTGCTGCGTATCCAGATAGCTTTGCACCAGGCTTGTCCTCGACAAGGAAAACATCTTCGAGTTCCACAACACCGAACTTCAGCTTCGACTTGGATGCGGTTTCCACCACTCGGATCTGCAACGGGACGACGCATCCGAACCAGTCCTTCTTGCCCTGCACGACCAATTTCTGAAGATCGTGGTCACCCACATTCTTGCAGAGGCAACACAGGATGCTGCACCACGCCTCCTTGACGGTGCCGAGCTGGTCAAGATGCCAAAGCAAGTGCGTCAGAGGATAGCAGAGCGACGTGAACAGCAAGCGGAGGACGCGGAGCTTCGGAAGGAACGACGTGCCCACGAGGGCCTCATACAGCTTGAGGAACCGGTTTGGCACACGCTTCTTTGCTATTGGGCTGGACGCGTACAGCAGGACTTGCCGCGTGGAAAGATAAAGCCGCGCCCACTCGGCAAGAGGTTTTCCCCGAATCTCTTCTGAAAGGCTGTAAGCTCCGGCCGTCAGTGTTGAAAACCGACCGGCTTTGACTGGTGCCCAAAACACGCCTGCTGGGCTCACGCCAGCGTTTTCTTCCAGCCAGTGGTGGAAGGCATCGTTTCCTGCGATGAAATCATACGCCAATGGAATGAGTGATCGCAAAGGAAGGTCGGTCGCCAGACATTTTTGGACGGCTTTGTCAGCAAGGTGCAGGCGATGCACGGGCTCCATGATGACCTCGTCGACGGCCCCACAGGCGTACAACTCACTAGCCGTCGTGAAGAGGCCTCTGTCTGTAACAACCTTCTTCATCCTTGGGAGCAGTGCATCGCCAGGGAGATCGAACCCCAAGGCAAGGAGCGACTCTTGCAGCTTCTGAAAGTAGTCCAGCACGTACTGGAGATACTTCGTCGTCGTTGCTGGATCCTTCTGCCGCACAAGTGCTGCAAGCACAAGCCGCGTCCTCCACCTCTGCTCCATCGTGTCCAGGTACGAGAACGTCAGGCAGAGGATATCCTTGCTCCCCGGAAGCTCTCCTGCATCCCCGGCAATGACGAAGTCACCACCCCCAAGCCGGAGCAGAAACTCCATGTCACCGAGGACAAGGTGCCTACCAAGCGCTCGGCGAACAGCCCTATCGCCTGGAACTGGCCCGCACGGAATGCCGAAAGGCCCAAGTACTAGCTGCGCTAAATTGAATATATGCGAGCTAATGCGAGATACTGGTACCCGAGCCCGTACGCACTCGACAACCTGCTTCCGCAAGTCAGCCCGAACTTCCTGGTCTCCAGCTGCACGGCCTGTCTCGGTCATTTTTTCAGACTAATATTCTTGTTTTTATTCCGATTTCAATATCCTGTCATCAGCACCTTTTTAGCCCCGGAAGAAGGTGCGTTAGTGGGTACGTTGAACCGACCAATCAAGATTGCCTGAGTGTTACGCCGTTAATCAATTACTGCAGTACCCCCCCAATTCACCCAAAAGTTGATCGAGTGTAATCGAGCGTAATCGAGCGTAATCGAGTGTAATCGAGTGTAATCGACGCGTAATCGAGCTAAAGTCATTTTCAGGGGGGCTAGGTGAATTGGCTCAATTGTTAACACAAAAAAAACAAAAAAGAGAAAAAATGCGTAGTTTTGTTTTATTCTTTTACTTGTTTGTTGTCGACAACTTTTTGAAATAACTGAGTACGAGACTCCGTGAGTAAAGAGGGGGGAGGAAGGTGGCATAAGCCGGTATGTTACACGGGGGGAAATCTGCCTTCAGGTTTTCAGTGTCTTTTCCTCCACGGGTTCTTCAATATACACGAAAGTGCTCGTTGAAGCTCAGATTGGAAAATCTCTGACGCTCAATCCTCGGAAAATGCCGAGAAGTTCACAAGGGTGCCGGCCGCAACCGACTCCCTCACTGCGGTAGTGGCCAATCCCGCACTTTTTTTTCACTCCCGCATTGGCTTAGTATATGGCTTATGAGACGCGGAATCGCACCCCGCCGAATTCACCGCTGCTGTGTGGGGGCGTGTGTGGCCCGGGGCCGGGGGGGCTCAGCCCGGAGAGGCAGCCGAGCGGGGGCGAGATAGCTTTCCTCGATTGCCTTTTTTTGTATTTCACCATCGTGTCTTCCCGATTACCTTGACCATTTGATCGAGCGCATACGAGTATGCTAACTCGGATCTGGAACGAGTCCATGGGAGAGGAACGGTCTTGACTTTAGCATTTTCATTTGCACATGACCGATTCCTTTGCATTCCCTCCATGTCTTTCGAGCATGTGGTATGTCGCTCTCCGGGGCGGAGGCCCACCGCACAAACGACCGCAAACCCACGCCCGCAATCCGGAGTGGGAGTCCGGCAGGGTGGAACATAAGATTTGGGCCTCTGGGCCAAGGGCCAAGCAGGGGTTTTGGGGTGCTTTTTTGGGTGGTCACCAGATTCTCTAAAGTGAAATGGTCAAAACGCCCCTGGGAAAATGGGGCGATAATTCTTTACCCCCCCCCCCAGTCATGCGGGTGATGAGGCCACCAACAGAAACCCAGAAAAAGGACCTTGCCGCGGGTCAAGGGCCAAGCAATGTTCTAACCTGGAGTCCGGGGTGCAAGGGACACTCCCTGAAGACCGTCTTCTGTGGGCCACGTTTTGGCCCTCGCTTACACGAAAACGTGCTGACAGACTGTGGTAGACAGCAGCGGCAGTTCCATGCACTTCCAGGGGAGAGATAGCGGTGGACTGACTCAGTGGTTGTCGCCACATGAGGTTCGAAGGTCCGGGTTTGCAAAGTCTTCGGTCGAGAGGCTGGATGTCGGGTGGTATATATTCGCATGGATACTTTCACTTTGGCTATTCCAAGGTTATGACCAAGGTTGTCTTGCGGCATGAAGCTGGTGAAGCCGCTGCCCGTCCTAGTTGTTTCTTTCCGTGGCAGTTCAGGTGACGCAGGCTTTCACCTGCTGCTTCACCTGAGACTTTTTTTGGTGTGAAAGAAGCTGCACAGCATCAAGAAGTCCTGTAGCGACTCTCGCGTCGCCCACACATTGTGACTTTTCTTTCTGCATAGATGGCAGTGTCACCTGAATACGTTCAAGCTCACATAGGTTGTGACACATGCCGTCTGCTGCACAGGTGTCACACGGCAAGCTCTCCAGGAACAGTACTCTCGCGTGCAGAGCATCATGGATACAAGCTTGCGCGATGTGCGGCCTTTCAGTACCGATCCTCGGCGTGAATGCATGGCCTAATGATCACTCAACCTCGCTCCGTGTCCAAAGGGATGGATATATAACGTTATAACGGTCAAATAACGTTATTTTTCGACCAAAAATGGCAAATAACGGTTTTATAACGGTCAATAACGGTTTTTCTGGATTTAGGGGGGTCGTTGTTGTTGGTGATGGTTTTGTGGGATGAAGTAGGGGAAAGAAAATTTCTTTTTGCGGTGGTCTCCGCTGGCCTGGTAGTCCGTGCTACCTCCTTTCTTTTACACTCGTTCTCTTCTCTACTCACTACTGTACGTACTCTTTCGCTCTTTTTCTCTCTTTGGCTAGCCAAAACAAAAGACTTCTGCGACCGACACCACGAACACATTCGCAATGAATGTGGCCCTGGGCCCCCCACGTGCATACATGTTGAGCAGGGGTTGCCATGTAGCTGTTCTGGATTTAGGGGGGGGGGTAACAAATAACTCCGGGAATAACGTTATATAACGTTATATAACGTTATATAACGGCCATCTATGGGAATTGGTTCAAATTTGGAACCTCACCGTAATGGGTTCAAAGTTTGAAACCATACCGTAATGGGTTCAAAGTTTGAAAACCATACCGTAATGGGTTCAAAGTTTGGGACCATACCGTAATGGGTTTCAAAGTTTGGAACCTACCGTAATTCGTTCAAAGTTTGAAAATCCATACCGTAATGGGTTCAAAGTTCCCCCCAGTATCTAAGTCTCACACTGCTTGAAGCAACCAAGAACCCGAGTGTACCCTGGGCGAAAAAAATTCCCCGGCCGGGAATTGAACCCGGGTCACCCGCGTGACAGGCGGGTATACTGACCTCTATACTACCGAGGAGACGGACGCAATTTTTTTTTTTTTTTTTTTTTTTTTTTTTGCAAGAGGCACCACATTCTTTTGGCGGCTCCGGAGAGCCGCGTTCCAGTTTTCGGGCAGGCTTTACGGGCCTCTTCGGGCCGGAAGGCATGCCAGAGAGACACAAGACACATGCAAGAGAGATGGGCTATGGAACAGGGGGGTTATCAGTGCGTGGGTGTCCAGTATCTGAGCCTTTCACACAAACCAGCCAGGTGGCGGTTGAGTGAGGCCAGGTGGAAGACCCGGGAGACCTCTGGCTTCTTTCTTTCTTTCTCTGCCACTGGAACTCGGAGGGGGGGAGAGTGTTGGAATGTGGGAAGCATGGTGGAATGAAAGGATGGTGTGGTGTGGCGGAGCACACGGTTGCTTGTTTGATTGCGGTGCCTCTCCCCGTAGGGCCTTGACGGCCGGGTATCGAGGCACCGGCGGGACGTTGGGGACTGACTATGGCTGTGTACTGGCCCGTAACTGGGCACGGTCCGTAGGCCGGCGCCCGCTGACTCTGCCCCGGCTATGCTTTTCGCCAGGGAAAAATAAAGCTTGCTCAGCGCCATTATCTAGTCCCAAATACAATACAGTTTCAGAATTGTTGCAGGAGAAGCCGGGTTGGCTCGAATAGAGGCTATTTACATTGCATGTTCAAATGGGCAACAGCCCCGAGCTCGCCGTTCAGCCAGCAGCGCGCAAGCAGGTGGCGAGCGCCCTCAGCGCGAGATCGCGTCTTCCGAGTCGGCGGAGCGCGAGGAGGCGGCGTCAGGCGTGATCGAGCGATTGGCGCCGCCACCCACGGGCTCGCCGGACGCCTGACCGGCGAGGATGGCGTAGCTCGGCAGAGTGCCGCACCTCTGCAGGTAGGCCAGGGCGAGTTCCGGGAAGACGAAGAGGATTGCCCAGAGGCGCTCCATGGCATCGGCGGGCGGAGGCTTCGAGCGGAGGCGGCTCTTCGCGTCGAGATCGGCGTCCATCGTCAGCCGGGATTGCACAGCTGCAGGGGCGTCACACCCGACGAAGAGGTGGAGCAGCGGGGCCAACGACCGGGTGCCGCAAATAGGGCACGGGAGAAACGCCTGTCTGCGATCCGCCCTCGAGAGGTCGCGCCATTCGGTGGCGTACATGGTCATCACCAGGTGGTGGTGGCCAGTGCGGAGCTGCCGCACCTCTCTTTCCGCCCGTGGTGCCAAGTGCTTGGGGCGGGGGATGCGGCGGCCAAAGACCAACCTGGCGAACGACGACGGGTTCCTGAGGAGGGTGGCCCTGTCCAAGGCGTCTCGTGCTCCAGCTTCACTGCTCTCCAGCCAGAGGACGGAACGATAGCGGCCGTTAGCGGCCGTGGCGCAGAGGCGTGCCGAGAGCGGAGGGGGTTGATTCTTGGCCGCGGCGTCGGTGGCCGCCCGCATGAACGCGAGTGCACCACGTTTTGCGGTCTTGTCCGCCCTCTCATTGCCTTCGAGGCCGCAGTGGCCGAAGACGAACTGCAGCGTCACGGTGTAACCCAGCGACTCCAACTCGGCCAGGTGCAGCCAGATCGCGATTGGGTACGGCTGCGTCTGGCAATGGGGGCCGTGGCTCAGCGTCATCAGGAGTGACTGAGAGTCACTGAGGACGAGGATGTTGAGCGGCGTCGGGGTTGGCGGGAGGAGGCGCAGGAGGAACTTCAGGCAGCTGTAGAGCGCGAACTCCTCGGCGCGGTAGCTGTGCGGGTGCTTGCCGGCGGGCAAAGAGGCATCGAACGTGCGTCGGTCGCCGGTGGGCTTGACGGGCAGGCCGTGGTCCGGCTTGATGGTGACCGACGGCCCAAGATCAATAAACACGCCGGCAGCCCCCCAGGTCGTACGGTCCGCCGTGCTCCTCAGCCACGGGCGTAGGGCAGCGCTGGCGTTGGCGTCGCAGATCGAGGGCAGAGGGGGGTCACCGTGTACAACGGAGCCGTCTGGCCAGGCGACGCAGTCCGGGTGGGGTAGTTCCGCCAGGCGTTTCAGCACCGCTTGTTTTTTCTCCGCATTGCTGGCGTGCTTGCGGACTTTCAGCGACGTGTAGATCTCGACGTCGGGCCTGGGAACCCAGGGGGCGAACAAATGGAAGTCGCGGAGCTCCCGACGGCAACCGTCCGTGCCCGCTTTCTTGCGGATGTTGTCGGACGTCGACTTCAGGAGCGTGTCCAGGGAAAGCTCGTGCGCCCACAGAACCTTGTTGAATTCAACCTTCTCCCGGAGGGCCGCGATCCTGCACTTTGCGAGCGCGCGGATCGGGAGGATACCAGTCTCCTGTTGCCCGGCGAATTCAGCGACGCCTTTGCGACAGCCCAGGATGAGGGTAAGGGCACGACGATGCATGCGTTCAAGTGTTGTGAGGGGCCCATTAGCGGGGAGGATGAATGGCCCGTAGATTCCGAGTGCGTACGTGTACGTGGGTAGCACATAGGAGAGATACAGGGTGCGGAGAACCGTGCCGTTGAAGCCGTAATCCTTGCCGGCCAGGTGTCGAAGGAGGTTCATCCTCAGCGAGAATCCATCGACAACCCGTTGGAGGTGAGGGAGGAAGGTGAATCCTTGGTCGATGGTTAACCCAAGAAGCTTCACTTTGTCAACCCACTGAAGGGTAACCACCGAGTGGAGCAGTGTGAGCCCGGCATTGGCCTCTGTTACGGGCCCGAACGCGATGCCAACGAATGTTTTGCCGTCATGTGGCGTGTTCGTCCCCACCAATCTACCCTCTGCCGACACTCGCCGTTCGGTGTCAGCAGGGGGAACAGGGACGTCAGCCCTCGTCGCCTTGAAGACTACGTTCGGTGGGGGGAAAGGGGCTGCGTTCTTTCCAACGAAGAAGACACCTCTGGTCTTCAGAACGGACAGGGACATCAGCGCCTGCGCCGTCCAGCGCTCCACCACGTCGACAACATCTTGCGCGTACTGCTCGAGGGCGGCAAACGTGCGGGCCTCCACTGCAACGCCGTCATCATCAGCATACAGGGAGAAGGTTATCGTCGCCCCGACGTTGTCCTGATGGATGCGGCGCTGCAGCCGATCGAGGTCCGAACCGAGGTCGTCGATGTAGTATAGGAACAGAAGGGGGCCGAGCACCGTCCCCTGGGGGACGCCGGTATTCAAGTCAAAGGAGCGGCCAGTCGCTCCGTCGATCTTGTAGGCCGCCCTCCTGTTCCGTAGGAAGGCCTCGATCCAGCGAAGGAACTTGGCGGGCACCCCTCTTCGCTGCAGGATGTCCATCAGCTTGCCGTGGTCGACGGTATCGAACGCGTTCGCCAGATCGAACGACAGCAAACACGTGAACAGCAGACGGTTCCTGGCAGAGTCGAGAGCCGAAACTATCGAGAACAGCTGCTCTTCGGGACCGCGACCCTTGCGGAAGCCGCCCTGCCGCGAGTTGAAACGCCGGACCTCAGGATGCTGCGGGCTTTCCGTGAGGTACTCGAGCCGATTCTTCACGATGACTTCCATTACCTTGGAGATCACACTCGTAAGAGATATCGGCCGGTAACCCTCCGGCAAGGAGTGGTCCCGTCCTGGTTTCGGGACGGGGACGACGTGGGCGTCTCGCCAGGATTCGGGAACGAAGCCTTCCTCCCACGAAATGTTGACCAACTCAAGGATGAGGGCCCTGGCACCGTCGGTGAGTCGGCGGAGGAACTCACTGCAAAGCCCGTCAGGGTCGAGCGAAGTCTTCGGGTCGAGGTTGTCGAGGGCCCGATCGAGCTCGTCGGCGGTGATGAGCCCGCAGCCAGCGTCGTCGTTGGATGGTTCTTTAGCGGGGAACCACGGCGGCGGTTTGGTAGCTGTCGAACCGCCGCACACCCGTTTGAGGTGATCCCCAAAAAGCTCCGTCTTCCCGTCTGCGGCCACATAATATGAGTGACCGAGCCGGATGGGGGGGATGTTGTTCTGCTGCGTTCGACCGTCGATCTTGCGGATCAGGCGGAAGAGCAGCCCAATGTCCGTGCAGCGGTTGATCCTCCCGGAGAAGGCATTCCAGTGAGCCGCCTTCGCCTGCGTGGCCGCCGACGCGAATCTGGCGACCGCGTCGGAGTAGGCGCGCTGTGCGTGTGGGGCGTCAGGGTCGGCGAGGAGGTCGGTGAAGGCCGCCCCCTTGACACGCTCTAGAGCAGAGAGCCCCGGGGTCCACCATTCCTTGTACGGACGTCCTTGTCGATACCGGGGGACAAACTGGTGTACAGCACGGCGGAACGTCGAAGCGACTCGCTTAGCGAATTGCACATTGGTTGCCGGCCGGTTTGCGAGTAGGGCAGAGCTCTCCTCGTCGAGATGCTCCATCATGCCATCCCAGTCAGCCCGAGCCCAAGAGAACCAAGTTTTGCGGAGGACGCGCGGCTGGGAGTACCCCCGGGGAACTTCGAACGCCATGGGGAGGTGGTCCCGGGTGGTACCCCAAGAATCCAGCACTCTCCAATTGCGGATGTTGGAGGTGGGGGTGGAGATTACCACATCCGGAGAGGAGTACCTGGCGTGGGGGCGGTAGGCCATCGTGGAGACCGACGGGTCGTTCAGGGTCATGGCAGACGCCTCGACGAGCCAGTCCCTGAGGATTTTTCCGCCTGTGTTCTCGGCTCCCCGAGACCAGTCCGGGTGGTGGACGTTGAGATCACCGGCGATGACCACGTGGTCGTCCATCGGGAACGGCTCCATGCACAGGTCTCTCCCTTCCTTGCGGGGCGGGCGGTACACATTGTACACCCTCAGGGGGGGAAGGCCGATGCGAGTGATCTCGACAGCAACGCAATCTAGAGAGGAGTCGGCGTCGATATCAGGGGGCGGGATTTCCGTCGCGAGCAGGCTTGTGCGAACGAAGATGAGAACACCTCCGCCGCGGGCGTCTCCGTCTCGGTCGCGTCTGAAGACTCGGTAGCCGTCGAGGCGAGGGGGAAGGGACTTGCTCGAGAGCCATGTCTCTTGAAGGAGCAGGATGTCCGGGATCCTCGGAGACATGTTGGCGACCCCTCGGCTGATACTATTGGTACCGCCAGGGATGGACTCCCTTGCCCAAAATGATCGGCAGTTGAACGACACGATCAAAAGGATGCTATCGGGGTCAAAGGGTGCAGCGGCAGCGGGGGTACTGGCGGTGCGCCTCCGCCGCCGGCCGCGACCCGGCGGAGGGGCCGGCTCCCGGCGCGAAGCAGTATTGGTGTTGGCTGCTCGCGGTGGTGCGCCAGGGGTGGGGGGTGGACCGGCCGGATGGGCGCGGTGGTGGGCATCGGGGGGGGTTACCCCTCGATGCGGGGGCGACTGCCCTCAGTGCTGTGATAGGAGCGGGGGGCTGTAATCAGGCAACGACCCGTCGAAGCTCGGCCCGTCGCCCGGGAGAGCCAACGACCCCCCTTCAGTCGAACGTGCTCCGGCGGGGGGCGAGGGTTGCTGTTGGGGCAGAAGCCCAGTTGGCGGCGTTGCGTTACTGGCCGGGGACCGCCCGGCTCCCCTCGGACCCTGCGGGGTGAGGCTCTCGGGAGCGCTGCGGGATCGCGGGGGGGGATACTCCGCAAACGGACTTCTGCCCCGGCCCGCGACGGTGGCTCTGGTGGCGAGGGCGGGGTCAGGAGTTTGCGGTTGATCCGCCCGAAGCTCGGGGGTGCATTGGGGTCGGGGCGGCTCGGCTGTGGGCGGCAGGGGCGCTGGTTCCACAGCGGGACGTGCCGATCGTTTCCGCAGCAGAGACCTCTCCCGTGCAGCACGCTCGGCCGTGTCCTTGGTGTTGGGTCCCTTCCCAGTCTTCAGGGCCGACCGGGGCTTAGCGGGGGAAGGGGAACGGGTAGCGGGGGGTGGTACTAGGGGCAGCGGAGTGTCGTGCGGCTGCGGCGCCTGCAGCAAAGGTTCGGCACTGTCAACTGGTAGATCCACCTGCGTCCGGGACACCTGCTCGGAACTGGTTTCGGGCTGGGGGGGGAGGGTAGCCTCTCCCTTACAGAGCTCAGCTTCGTGGTCTGCTGACCTGTCCCGCGCTTTCTTCCGCAGCACAACCTTCGGGCGGCGGTCCAGGTCATGCCCGCGAGCGGGCAGTTCGCCCCGCAGTGTGTCGAGGGCAGCGCTTTGAAGCCTGACCGCCGCGGCCAAATCGCGGAAGGGGCCCTCCATCTCCGCGCCGCGCTTTTGGATGTCGGCGGCAAGCTCCGAGCGGGTGCTCGAGAGTGCCGCGCCCTGCGCTCGGATCTCCTCGGAGAGGCCGGCAACCTTGCTGTAGACCTCATCCGTGATCATGCGGAAGCCGGAGAGCAAGTCGACCTCGGTCTTGGCCACCGCGTCTCGGTATCCAGCCTGCATTTGCGCAGACAAGGCCTGGAATTGGCCCAAGGCTGCAGCAAGAGCGTCCGTCTGCGAGACGTCAGTTGTGCCGGGAGGGGGAATAGGCTGGGGGGCCGCTGGGGGGGGCGAGCAAGGCCTAACCTCCTCGCTACTCGAGCTCACAGCGTCGACATCCATAGCCGGCTCGTCGTCAGGGAAGTCGGCTGCCGCGATGGTGAGGCCGCCAGCCAGGGGTTTGCCTCTCGGGGGTTCTGTTTGTTCGCCGAGGAGGCGAAGGCCGTCGACGATGCGTTGTGCAACGGCCGCACCGTGTAGCCTGGTGAGGTCGGCGAGCGACAGGGGCGGTGGGGAACAGCTGTTCGGTTGGCTGGCCGAGGTGGCAGACGGGGCGCGGAAGCTGTCGGAAAGGCGTGGGGAGTTGTCGGTTTGGGCCGGCTCGAGCGGGCAGCGGGGGATGCGCTTGAACCTGAGTGTGGGGCCCTGAGCGGTCCGTAGGGTATCCGTCCCGGGGAGCGTCTCCGACTTCACCACCCAGGTGAGAAAACGTCCGCCCTTTCGCGTGCGGAAGAGCGGCGTGACGCCCCAGCCAAGGTCGCGGAGGTTGCGACTTAGCAGACCCCCGTTGGTGCGGCATGGTACACCCTGTACCTCGAAATAGCCGATGGGAGGGGGCAAGGGGGGCAGCTGGGCAATGGCCCGCTTGTAGTCAGCAGCCTTTACGCGGATCCCCAGTGCAGCTCGGCAGAAGGTGAGACCCCAGTGGAGGTCAGGGATGCTGCTCGCTAGGTCCTGGGCCTCGTTCACGGGGATCTCACCGAGGTTAATGACCCGGTACTCGTGGTCATTAGCAAGCGGCTCGAAGAAGACGGTGCCGAATCCACTCGACTTCAGGGTGGCCTCGCCCAGAACAGCAGGTACCGCAAATGTGGCGCGGACAAACGTGTTCAGGCTGTCCTTGGACAGCTCTCTGTCCGCAGTCACTCCCCAGATGCCGTTGATCTCCTGGCGGTCAACAGCCCAGTGGAGGCGCGTGCGGGCAAGAGCGTGCGCGTGCTGCTGCACCTCGTTCCAAGGGGTGTCGGGCATCGGCATGGTGGCTCGGAAACGGGCCTCAGGAGCTTCCCAACCAGGGTACAGCCCGTCGACGGCGCCGGGGACGGCAGAGTGGGAGGCAGAGGCGGAGGACGCGCTGGGGCCGTAATCGTCCCGTTCCAGCGGGCGTTGGCCCTTGCCCCTACCCTTCGAACCGCAGACCTCGTGTACCACCGTACCCGAACCGCGGCCAGGTACTCCAGCCATGGAGCCCCGCCCGGAAGGTACGCTCGGGCGCCCGCTCGAACCTATCCCCCGTCCTTGCCCTTGGCGGCTGCCAAACCCCGATCGCTTGCCCCCGAGTACAGACGGCAGGATGCTGAGTGACGGCGAGAGCCCGGCATCGAAGCCGATCTCCCGTAGCGGCGTGTCGAGGGGAAGTGGTGCTCCGCAGCCACGAACCACTCGGACGCCGGGACAAAGGAGGAGCCCGCGCCCCTCGAGGACATCGCCGAGCCGATCATCGAGGTTGGCGGTCAGACAGTGCCGCTTCCCGTCGACACCGGTGACGATGAAAGAGGACGACGGCGAGGAGCTTGCACATCTGGCCGGGGGCGTGACGTCTGGAGTAGCCACGGATAACGGGGGGGTGACCAGCGCGGGCGTGTGCGTTGTTCGGGCAACCGCAACTGTAGCAACCGAGAGCCAGGGTGCACAGGAGCGGATGACGAGCGCGTTGCCGGAGAGAGTGGCGCATAGCCCCCGGCGCGCACTCCGACGCCGGTCAGCCGCCCTTTGCAACCTTCGTTGCCTCGCTGACTGACTCCGCAGTACGGAACGAGGGGGCTGTGGAAGGCTTGGGAGGCAGGGCGCGACGATGGCGTTGGTGAGGTCGGGAAGGACCGGCTGTTGGCCATGAGGTGACCAGACAGTGTCGGCGGCCGTGACGGTGGATGGCCGAGTGCGAGGTCGGTCTTCACGGCAACCGACTGCAGGGAACGAGCCGCGATGCTCATGCTCGTATCTGCAGTTAGCACCAGGAGGCGAAGGGTGGGCGGTTTCTGGCGGGAGTGTCGTGACGGAGGACCGGAGGATCAACAGGTGCGCCGGAGCGCAGGAGAAATCCGGCACCGAGCCAGACGTGGCGAAGAAGACGGAGTCGTCGAGTTCCACTGCGAGGGACACCTGCGGCCCGTGGTGCATGAGGCTCCAGTAGTCGTACGGATCCAGGTCGCGCCCCGACTTTTCACGGCAACCGACTGCAGGGAGCGAGCCGCAACGATCGTGCTCGTACCTGCAGTTAGAACCAGGAGGCGAGGGGTGGGCGGTTTCCGGCGGGTGTGTCGTGACGGAGGACCGGAAGATCAAAAGGTGCGCCGTAGCGCAGGAGAAATCCGGGACCGAGTCAGCTGTTGTCGGGAGGTTCGGCGGCTGCGGCGGCCCGTCGGGAAGGGTGAACAGAGGGGAAGCAGCTGTCTGCAGGACGGCGGTCAGCGGCGCGCCTGTCGTCGGCACGACGGTGGGGCCAGCTGCCACTCGCACGACGACCGAGCACGTTGCAACCGGCACGTCGGAGATCGTGGCGGCGAAGCTGGTGGAGAAGGAGAACGAGCCGCCGACCGCTGCCGCACTATCGCTGGTGGTGCTGCCTTCTGGCGTGGACGTGGCGAAGAAGACGGAGTCGTTGCAATCTTTTTTTTTTTTTTTTTTTTTTTTTTGTTGACGCCCGCTCGGCGGGAACGGCTTTACTGGGCCGTGTTACTGTCAAGTAACATGCCACGTAGGTTAGACACAGTGTGCCGCACAAGGCACAGGCTAGGTTGAGGTGGGCTAGGTTGCTTGTGGTAGGCTAGGGGGGTGCTTTACCGCGTCTATTGTTTCAGTTTAGCGCAATTATTTCTTTCCCAGGGTTGCAGTGGGTCGTTCCCGAACTCTCTGGGGTTGTCATTGTTTCATTTCTCATATGCTGTTGTTTCGGGTGTTTTTCCTTCAAGTTGCACGGCCGCAAAGGCTCGTGCTAGGTTGGTGCTTCTTATCTGATTGTATTCAGGACGAAGGGGGGGGCGGTGGCAGGAGTCGCTAACAACTAATTGCACACATCAGTTGACGGTCAAATGCGTTAGTTATTGGTGCACAGGTCATGGAGTACTTAGGGTTTAACAGCAGAAGGCGCAGTGTTGACAGAGCTTTGGTAGTTTGTGCAACAGTTGGTGGTAAATTCGTAGCTGGTGCCACGGTTGGAGGCGCAGTTGATGAAGCAACAGTTTACGGTACACTTGCTGCCTTATGCATAATAAAAACACTGCATTGGTAGCTGGCGCGACAGTCGTTTGAACACTATTAGCAGGCGTCACAGCAGGGGGCGCAACAGTTGGCGCAACAGTTGATGGAACACTTGAGCACCATCGTCGGAGGCACAGCTGCTGACGGTGCAGTGGTGGCTGGTGCAACTGTCGATGGAGTAGTTGTAGCAGATCCACGGCTTGAGGCACAGCAGTAGATGTCACTCTTACCATGGGTGCAGCTCGGTCGGTCACTGTCCGTCAGGCGTGCACAGGCGGGCGTTACTGTGTGCAGACGTCACTCTTACCATGGGTGCAGCTCGGTCGGTCACTGTCCGTCAGGCGTGCACAGGCGGGCGTTACTGTGTGCAGACAAGCCGCATCTACCGCAAGAGCGCATCGTCCCGGCTCCAGTTTCCAGCTACCGGCCGCGGCGCCGACGATGTCCTGCTTCAGGCTGATGAGACGGCCAGCCTACGGTCAGGCCCAGTCACTCGCGCTATCATCAGAGGGGAGCGCATCGGCAAAACTCAGCCCGCCTGCCGCCACTGACTCAAGGTCGGGCGTGTCCGGTCTGTCACCAGGCAACGTTTCGTCGACGTGCCCAGATACAACCTCGCTCGCCTCCGAGTCAACAGGTTCTCTGCTGAAGCCCTCTGGCTGGCTACTCGCTGCGACACTCACGAGTGCACTTATCTGCGAGGTGACTGTCTGAGAGCTCCAGACTGACCTACCGTCGCATATGCAGTCGCTTGTGGGCAGCGATTCCCCGTGGCCGGACTTTACCACGGCGAAACGGGGTATCAGCCCCGTGTCCTGCAAGTACTCAAGCGCCATTTCAGGGTGCTTGAACAGGACGTGCCACAGCTTGTCGGCGTTTGTTGCGCCCGACGGGAGGCGTGCCGCCGGATCGGGCCCTTTTCCTCTGGCCGCTTTAGCCCACAAACTCATGCGGTGAGCTTGGCTCGAGGCTTCGACACATCCGATGAACATATGCTCCAGGACGTTCGGGTGGTAGCTTTTGCAGAACGCGCAGCTCCGATAAGCCCGCCTCCTCTCAAGCATATCCAGGTCCGCATAATCTGCAGCGTACATCGTCATTACGAGCGGGTGGTGTCCGGTCCGGATCTGCCGGATCTCCCGCTCCGCCCGCACCGTAAGGTGGCAAGGGCGCTTGACGCTTCGCCCGTCTACAATTCTGGCGTATGGCATTGAGACGCGGTGTCGCTCAGCCCTGATGAACGCCGCGCGTGCCATCGGCTCGGTTGAGGCGAGGGTCGTATACGCTTTATACCGTGTGACTGCATCTTCTGCCGCTAACGGGGGCTCCCCGGGTGCGTTGCCTCTCGTCACCTCTCTGAAATGGTGGAAGGCCGCACGTTTCGCGAGGCTGTCAGTTACCTCGTTGCCGCGTAGGCCACAGTGCCCGTACACGAACTGCAGCGTTGTTGTGTAGCCCTTCTGGGAGATTGCGCTGAGCGCAGACCAGATGTACACGAGCAGCGGTTGCTTCTGCACTTGCGGGCCACCAGCCAGTAGACGAAGGAGCGACTGCGAGTCAGACAGGATGAGGATCCGCCGGGATTCGGGTGTGGGTGCGAGGATTTCCAATAGCGCCCTCATGGCTGCGGCCAGCGCTAGCGTCTCGGCTTTGAGGCTGGAAGGGAAACGGCCAGCTGTGTGGGCGAGGTGTGTCGACCGAAGGTTGCCAAGTTGACGGATCGAGTAGTCATGGCCGTTGGCGATGGTGATCGTTGGTGCACACTCTATCAGGGCGGCAGCCCCACCCCAGGTTCTGGTGTCTGCGTACTGTGTGGTCCATGGTTGCATGATGCGTTCAATGCGAGATCCAGGAGGTGGCGCCGGTGGTTGTTCTCTTAGTACGGACCCATCAGTCCACACTGTGCAGTCGGGCACGGGAAGCTTGAGGAGGTATTGTTCGACGATCCGTTTCTTCTCAGCCGGACTACGCTTTTTCCCCTCAGGCAGGAAGGGATTGATATCGACTGCCGGTCGAGGGAGCCAAGGTGCGAACGGGTTGAACGTGAGGCGTTCCCTCGGCTGCTTGTGGGTTCCGGACTTCACCGTCAGCTCTGCGTACCGACGATTCAGCGTCGACGGCCATCCGAAGGTGTCTGGCCACAGGTGCTTGCGGGGCATCATTCTCTCGCACAGGCTGCCGAGGCGCACGTCAATGTATGTTGCAATTGGGGGGATTCCGGCCTCGCGTGTTGCCACAAAATCAGATATGCCTTTACGGCAGCCAAGGACGTGAGCGATCGTGTTTGTATGAAGGCGTTCGAGGATGCCAATATATTTACTCGCCGAGAGTAACAGAAAGGGCCCGTAGACTGACAAGCAGTAAGTGACCGAGGGGATCACATACGTCAGATACATGCTACGCAGTGTAGCAGTGCTGCACCCCCACGCTTTTCCAGACAGGTGGCGTAGTAGGTTAGCTCTCTGCGACATGCGCTTGACGGCACGTTCAGCATGCGGGTGGAACGTGAGCTCATCGTCAATTATTAGGCCAAGAAATTTTGTCTGCTTGACCCAGCGCACGTTCACCGTCAGCTCGAGGATGACCCTTCGGTCGCGCGACTCTCTGTGGACGTCCAGTATGTCCTGGTTGGAGAATCCACTGCGGCCGTCGACCGTTTCAATGTGCTTCCCGTCGTGTTCAGCATATTCGGGTTCGTTGGCCACGAAGTTGTGGTTCCAGCGCGTTATCCACGCAGGCAGCTGCGCACCGGGAACACTGATGGTCTGCCTCGTACCCATAAAGCGCAATGGCGGCGGGACTGTCCTTTTGTCCCGCGGGCATAGGAAGATGGCTTCGGTTTTGTGATGAGCCAGTCGCATTTTAGCTTTCGTCACCCATTCTTCAACCGCATCAACCACTTTCTGCGCCTTAGTCCCCAGTTCTGCTACCGAGGCCGCTGAGACGACCACCCCCACGTCATCAGCAAAAAGTGAAGGGGTTATGGTGTTGGGACCGGCAGTCGTGCTCCCGAGAGAGCAGCGGAGATCTTCAAGCTTCAGGCCCAACCCGTCAATACAGAACAGGAATAATAATGGGCCGAGGACTGTGCCCTGGGGGACGCCACGCCCCAAGGAAACCTTCTTCCCAATCGTGCCGTCGATTTTGTATGCGGCTGTTCGTCCCTGCAGAAAAGCGTGCAACCATTGCAAGTAACGTGGTGGTACTCCACGCTTTTCCATCGCATTGAGCAGGAAGTCGTGGTCTACAGTGTCGAATGCGTTTGCAAGGTCAAACGACAGTAGGCACGAGAAATCTCCTCTACTGCGAGCCTGGTCCATGGCTGTGACTATGCTCATGGCCTGCTCTTCCGTGCCGCGTCCTTTTCGGAATCCGCCCTGTGAGTCACAAAAGGGTCGGACGGATTTGTCCATCGGGTTATCGGTGGTAAAGATTAAACGGTTCTTTACCATGACCTCCAACAGCTTCGCGATCACACTCGTCAGTGAGATCGGCCTGTACCCCTCAGGTGTACTGTGGTCCCTGTTAGGCTTGGGGACAGGTATGACGTGGGCCTGCCTCCAGCTTGGGGGGACCACTGCTGTCGTCCACGAGATGTTGTACACCTCAAGGAGGAGCCTTTTGGTGTCGTCACCTACGTGTGCCAATACCGTCGAGCATAGGCCGTCGGGATCCAGTGACGTTGTTTTGCGGAGCTCGGTGATTGCCCGGTTGAGCTCCAACTCTGTGAACAGTGTCTCCGCCACTTCGATCTCGCCACTGAGCTGTAAGCTAGGTTTCCACTGCTTGGACAGCTGGGGACTATTCAAATCAAGTCGGCATATATCCGACAGGTGCTCCCCAAAGATGTCAGCCTTTTCCTTGGCATCCACCACTCGCGTGTTACCGACCTTGATTGGTGGGACGGAGTACCTTTGTGACCTGCCGTCAATCCTCCGTATTTGCCGGTAAAGAAGGCCGATATCCGAGAACAGATTAATCTTGGATACTATCGTGTCCCAATACCCAGCTTTCGCCCTCGTTGCCGCGGAGGTGAAGGACTCCTTTAGCTTCTCGTAGGCGCTTGTCTTTTCCTCGTTCTGAGGGTCGGCCGTAGCTTCCGCATGCGCCGTCGCCTTCTCCTTCTCCAAGCGGCTGAGTTCAGGCGTCCACCAAGCTTTGTGCACCCGACCGGATGAGGATGCAGGCACGAATTTACGCAGACCAGCTTGGAGAATGGTCGTTGCCTTTTCAGCGAGTTCAGCGTTAACAGACAGCCTCCCTGCGAGAAGTCTCCTACTCTGCTCGTCAAGGAACGATGCCATCTCCTCCCAGTCAGCTTTCGCCCAGGAGTACCCTTTGCGGGTTTGCGTTTTAGATAGCCGGTAACCTCTCGGTAGCTCAAAGTAGACCGGCCTGTGGTCGGAGCCCCATGGTTCTAGGGCCCTCCAGTTGACGACAGCATCCGGTATTGCGGCTGATATGACAACGTCAGGAGAGGAGGCCCTTG
>JAPJBO010000793.1:0-105911 GCA_030068145.1 Diplonema papillatum
ACAAACTTCCTGGCTTTCCACGCCGTAGCAGAACGACCACACCCTACCCAATCCCAAACACCCCCGAAACGCGTTAGGGGACTTCACACAAGGTTTACAACGCGGAGTGACCCTTCACCCGAACGAGCAGCGCCCTCTCACTTTTCTCAACCCTCTTAACCCACCCAAGCCGTTACGGTCAACCGGAGACTTAAAGTTACCTTAAAATGCCGACCTTCCAATCCACAAATGACGCTACAAACAGGGCTCGCTGTTCGTCGAACCGGCGCCTCGCGGGGAGGCCGTGAATTCGCAGAACGTGACGATCTACGCGTACGTCGACCCGTCGCACCTCGACGTCGCCGAGAGCGCGATCCGCCGCATCGAGCACGAAGCCGACGGCGGCGCCCCGCCGCCCGCCTGCCTGCAGCAGCAGCGGCCGCCGGGCGACGCGTCCTCGCCGGCGCACGTGCCGACGCCCCTGTCGCCGCTCCTGCTCCCGTTCCCTACCGCGCACGGCAACTACTACGACCCGTCCCTCGACAACGGCGACGTCGACGCCTTCGACGTGCTCGAGCTACCGGACTTCTCCGACCACAGGCTCGAGCCCCTCCGCCGCAAGTCGTCCATGACCAACGGATCCCACTCCCCGCCGCCGTTGCTGGAAGAAGGCGACGACGAGGTACGCGAAGTCCCCTGGTTTTCATACCCCCACTTTAGGAGCCGTACACTCCCCTTTTTTACCTCTTTCTATTTTTTTGCCTCCCCTTTTGTATTGTATGTGCCCCCTTACCTCTATATTTCCTTCCTTCCATTTCGGAGTCGAAGCAGCTACGTCGAGTATTTCTTGCAACCCCATTTCTTTCCAACATCTTCTTCGAAGAAGACTTGATGCTAGCATCAGCCATGCTGGCAGGGAAGCTCAATGCCGCTGCGATCGCTGCTGCCAGGGCGATGCTTGTTACAAGGTTGGCCACTCGGTGTTTCATGTGGAATGCAGTGCGCCAGAAGGTGAAGTGCACGCCAAGCAAATGGATCAGGAAAACAGTGGTGCGGTGCTAGCAAAACGAAGACGAGAGATGACGACCCCCCGACGGAAGAAGAAGTGCCCATCGCCGCCCGTGAAAGCGAAGGCAAGGGTCGCAGAAGCATGAACACCGGCAAGGAAGGAAAGGGTCACTGCGACCGCGCGAAGACGAGGGCTCGAATGAATGCAAACGCCAGAAGCACGACACGGTACGATCGAAGAGGTAGTCACCCAGTGGCTAATGCAGACCATCGCTACAGATATTCTGCATTCTAACCTCAACGAACCCAAACTATGACAGTCTATCAGCAGTCTATCAACAGTCTATCAACAGTCTATCAACAGTCTATCAACAGTCTATCAACAGTCTATCAACAGTCTATCAACAGTCTATCAACAGTCTATCAACAGTCTATCAACAGTCTATCAACAGTCTATCAACAGTCTATCAACAGTCTATCAACAGTCTATCAACAGTCTATCAACAGTCTATCAACAGTCTATCAACAGTCTATCAACAGTCTATCAACAGTCTATCAACAGTCTATCAACAGTCTATCAACAGTCTATCAACAGTCTATCAACAGTCTATCAACAGTCTATCAACAGTCTATCAACAGTCTATCAACAGTCTATCAACAGTCTATCAACAGTCTATCAACAGTCTATCAACAGTCTATCAACAGTCTATCAACAGTCTATCAACAGTCTATCAACAGCCTATCAACAGTCTATCAACAGTCTATCAACAGTCTATCGACAGGGAGAAGACCGGCTCATAGGCCGAGCTATGATATGTGTGTCACTCTCATTCAAGCACGCCTTCAAAACACACTCGCAGGGTGCCCGGCGCCGTTCGTCGTTCATGCCGTCGCCGCGAGCGCTGCTTCAAGCGTTGAAGCTCACGCAAGGGTCGATATCACCAAAGGCCATGCAAACCATGACAGTCTTTGCTTCGATGAACCAAGACAATCATGACCCCGTCACTACCCCGGCACCATTGAAGTCTGAGCACCCTATTTACAGGTATGCGCATGTCCCTAATTGCAGTGAGCTCAACAGCATTAGACCGGAAAATATTGCCTCTGCGTGAGCGATCCTGACAGTGGAGTGGCCCATTCAGAGAAAAGCCGGCCGAGACCACGAGTTCATGCAGTCTCCAACCCCAGTTTTGCATCTGACTCAACACAACATCTGCAGGGCCCCCACGCGGCACGACACGAACATCTCTTTTAACTCCGATGGCATGTCATCACAGGTGTGTGCGCGTGTGTGTGTTGTAGACCTGTTTTCACGTGGGGTGCCTTCCTGTGCGAGAGGCGTCCACGCCTCCTTCAGTTTCAAGTAACCGCCGATGCTTCCGCAGGTTGCGAAGTTCAACTCGGGGGTGGTGCTTTGTACAGCACCTCGCGATCCCTTCGTTGTCAGCTTCGCAGTCGTGTGTGTCCGTGTGTGTGTCGAATGCTCCTGGACTCACGCCCGGCAGGGGAATCCTGATGGCGAAACGAACAGCCGGATCACACTTTTATACTCGCCGTGTGAAGTCAGGCAGGATGGCCACGCGTATCCACACCTTGGTGTCAAAAGACCCCGGGGTGAAGAATAGCTATTATTATTATTGATTACCTGCTAATAATGGCGAAAATCTTCACTCGAGAACCCAATTTTGGCACGAGACCCGGAGGTCTCCGGAAGTCTTCTTAGGGGTTCTCTTCCCGCCGCGTCAGGATTTGCAGTCGGGCAGAATAGCATTTTCTTGTAGTAACAATACATTGTAAACACGAAAGAGAACGCTGGCAGCGTGTTTGGGAGAAGATTGGTCTAACGAGCATATTCACTCACCATCATCCACTAACAGGCTAATCCTCCCCCGGCACGTACAAACGAACACACGCCGATTCTTTTTTTTAGCCACACGCAATGTATGAGGAAACTGAACCGCCCCGGTAGGACCGTCTGATCATGATCATTTGCCAATTTGCGACCTGAAACCACGTCCAGGATTTGGGCTCAGGGTAGTGCGGTCAACGAAGACTCTAGTTTCCCTTTCTACTTTCTTCTACTCTCGCGGGTGTACGTTTTTTTTTTTTGTGTTAGTATTAACAATGCATTGCTGGCACTAAAAATTAGTAGTTGGCAGCGTACTAAAAGCAACTCACCAAATCAGGTGAAAAGCCGCTAGTGCGCACAAACAATTTGGCTCCTCACTTCCTCCGAGCCGCGCTCCGAGGTTACATAAGCACCGGGACCCTTCGAGTATACTTTAGGCACGAGTCGAAAGTGTAGGTGACCCGCAGCCGAGGTCCTCTCCAGCGGGGCATTCCCCCAAGCGTGCAGCTCTCGCGTTCAAGTTGACAAACCCTGATCCCCTGGCCCGTGTTTCATGGCAGGCACACGAACCAACTTTCCCTTGCGTGTTATCGTACTCCCGCGACCTCAACACAGGGCCTGTCGTCGCCGGGGTACCAAGACGGTGGGTCGATCCTGACGCCCGCAGAGACCTCTCCGGAAGGCGCCACTCTGACGAAGGCAAACCGCGTCGCAAGCAGACCACGCCTGGGCAAAGCAAACCCGGCGCCTGCACTGCAGCTAGAAAGCTTGTAGGAGAGTCTCAGGCTAGTCGAAAAAACGAAAAAACTGAAGTCGCAGTGAGCAAAAAAAAAAAAGAAAAAACAAAAGAAAAGAAAAAAAAAAAAAACGGAAGAAAAGCAAGCAAAAGAAAAGAGGAACCCAAAAATAGTCGCTGACAAGCCAATATTGTCCCTCGGGGGTCTACGGCAACACAAAAGCCCCCCAATCAGTGAAAAGGGAAACGTTAGTCAAGTTTAGAACCCACGTACCTCCGAACGGTTCATGAGAACCTTACCTAGCGGCCCCTCGGCGGGCTAGGGTGTTAAATAAGCGTCTCCACGCAGAATCGAAAATCGGATGGGACGTCAACAACAACCCCGGATTGGATTGGACAAGGTTCCTGGGTGTCAGGACAAGTAGGCAAGGTCAGAATCCAGTGGGCGTAAAGTCTATTCTATCAGAGACTGGCTGCATAATACCCGCTCCACCGACTCCACGCACGGGGTCCAAGAAAACTCGACTCCTTGCTACGTTAATTGTAGCACCCCACCCGTATTGCAATACGATATAGTTACGGATATTCAACCTGCGCAAACCATAAGCAGCACCACAAATACACGAAAAGAGACGGTCAGCCGGTACCAAGAAGACAGACCGTCCCGGAGGCTGCGGTCAACGGTCGTCACGGTCTTGAACAGCTGTTCTTCTGTCCCCCTTCCTTTCCGGAAGCCACCTTGGCACTCCGTGAATGGTCGGACGTGAGGGTAGCTGTGATGGGTGATTCCCCATTATGCTATTAAAGTTTGCTAATTTCCCCATTATGCTATTAAAGTAAGTAAGGTATGTGGACAATGGCCGAAACCACCAATGACCAACAGCCAAGGTACCCACCGATCCTCTTACCTCGTGTAACTACCACTCTTACGACACTCAGAGCACAAAGAATATCTTCCCTTAACGACGAAGGTCACCCGGAGACTTTAAAACCCCGGAGTTTCAAGCGAACTTTCACTCTAAAAAATCCGTTACTACTCGGAGCCCTGCGGGGGTCAGCCCCCCTGTTGCATTATCAGGGTCACTGCTAGTTAGTTCGTCTGGACTTCAGCACAGCAGTTTTTTTGTATAAGCACCTGCTTTGTAGGAAATACTTGAGGAGGCTGCCAGCTGCAAAAGATCAAAGGAGGTAAATGGTGCTGTAGCCCACACGAAACACAGGTGCATCTGGGTTCAGTGGCGGGCGTAAGCGTTCAACAAAAAATACCCACTTTGTAGTTGTATTGTTTCTCCCCCTCTAGCCTCCTTCGAAGTAAGCACAAGGCAGCCCCTCGAGTATTTTTTGTGGTATAAGATCGCAGATCTTAGCAGATTAGTATATCCGACGAATACCTAACACTTGTACCTACCACCCCCCGTGTTTAAGATCGCGCCCTCCCCCCCCGTGTATAAGATCGGTTTTTTTGAGAAATGAGGGCGATCTTATACACGGGGGGGAGTGGGGTGGGGTCCCGCGCAGCGGAAAAGTTTTTTTTTGGGCGTTTTTACTGTGGGGGGGGGTTCAGGGCCCCGCGCAGCGGAAAAAAATTTTGGGGTGTTTTTTGTTGTGCCCCCCCGTGTTTAAGATCGTCCCCCCCCGTGTATAAGATCGGTTTTTTTGGGGGGCGATCTTAAACATGGAAAAACGCGATCTTAAACACGGGGGGGGGTAGGTACCAGGTTAAATAACCCCGTCGCTATCCCGAAGACATCGTAGCTTCACCCCTCGCTTGCCCAGCCACCCTTGCCCCCTTTTTCTGAAGCCGTGTGTCCTGAGGCGTCACGACGATTGTGACAAACACACAACGATTGTGACAAACACACCGAATCACTGCCTGACCTTTCTATTTCCGATTTTTGCATCATCCGCGACGGTAAAGACGAAGCAGCAGACGGAGCCAGTATACGCAGTAGGAGGAGGATGTGTTTATTTGTTCAGTGTTGCCCGGTGCGTTTGTTTTCGAGCGAGAGTTGAGATCTTAGCGCGTGTTCCGCACGAAAGAGGGGGCGCTTTCGCATTTACACGCCTCTTCTGTCTTCCTCTCCCCCGCCTCCTCCGCAGTATTTGGGCAGGTAAGATTCCCCCCCCCCCCCGCGAAGAAAGAGCGAGGCCGTATCGCCCCGAAATGATGACAGTCTTTCGCCGCAGGTTCTCATGCATGCGACCCCGTATTTTATTCCGATTGTCAGCGTGTCCAACAGCCCGTCGTTTGGGAAAAAAAAAATGTTGAAGCTTTTTCAGTTTTCTCTGCAATCTATTGAGCTGCCAGCTTATCGGCAATGGAAATGCCATGTATCGGCAACAGGTTGTCTACATTCTAATAGGTGCTTTCAAGTACCTCTACCTGAGCCTATTAGCTGAATATCAGCCTATCAGCTGTGCAATGATCTATTCTGCGCACAGGGGCGTCTTCCGACTTCCAACCTACAAAGGTACACCAGCGTCTATCATCTATGGTCCAAAATTGGGTCCTGGTAGAAGCAGACTTCTCTTGACACCTTTTCCAGGACGGATAAAAAGTTATCCTATGCCGCTGCTGCTACGCTGCACAGTGCTTTGTGCATCCACAGCTGATGGTATGGTATGAGAGGACTGCTGGTGGTATCCATCCACCGCTATCCATCTACCTATCTACCACTGCTGCTGGTATCCTATCACCTACGCGTATAGTACTATCCTACACGCCCACTTGTTGTGAGGTTGCACCTGTTGTACAAGTACAACCTATTGTACATGTGGCATGCTATACAAAAGACATAGCATGTGAACGTGGTACAGTAACAGAATGACATGCATACAAAATTGTCAACATAACATGTGCAGCAACGAGTAGTTTCCATAAAAAGTGGGTCGTGTATACAGGCCACCTCCCCGACTTCATTTGCGCCCCCTCCCCACGTTAAAAGCCCCTTTGCAAAGCCTGCCCGTTGCGCTCGCATAGAGGAAAAAACAAAAGCAAGCAAAGAAACAAAAAGTCGTCAGACATCAGAACGACGTATATCGTCGACCGCACAAAAATCTTCACTCTAAAAAGAGAATACCAGAACTTAAAATTTAAAAGGGAAAGAAGAAACAAACAAAGAAGGAGATGCAATATGTTTCCAGGGGTTCTCTCTGTGTTCGAGACAAGGATTATGCAGGTGGCTGGGTGGATGTCGTTCAATGCGCAGAAAAAAGGCAAGCAAGCTTCGTACAGGGAAGCAAAGTTCAGGCCGGAGGATGCGAATACATCAACTGATCAAAAAGCTAGCCATAACTCTTGGTAACGAAAGCGTGCACCAAATACACAACCCAGCCCTTGCTTGCACCAAGAGAACCCAGTTATCAACGGTCACACGGAGAATCTAAAACCCCGGAATTTCAAGCGAACTTTAACTCTAAAAAACTCTGGGCCTCAAAAATGACAGACCCAGACCCAAAATGCATCATTTTCAGCCCTGTGGTGCACTTTTCCGACAAAGAGTTTGAGATTTCTTGCGTGAGTGATCGTCCTTCCGTCTAAGACACAAAAAACAAACGAGTTCAAGCAACTCCAGCGGGTGGAAACCCATGCCAAAGAAATCATCCACGCTGAGTCGACTAGTCTGACACTTGCTGTCGTTGAGAAAAGAGCGAAATAAATACATATGAGGAAATGAGGTCAGCTCGCGCGTTGTTGCCCACAACGTCAGCCTCGAGCCGCCCTTCCTTCAGTCCTGAAAGCGGACCATGCCTTTTGCGCGTTCTTCTATTTTTTGTTGGTAGGTGAAGACCGACGGGTGACCTTGCGCACACCTGTTAGTCGTAGTTGCCAATTTTGACAAGCAGCTTATCCTGTTAGTCGTGGTTGCCAACTTTGACAAGCAGCTTATCCTGTTAGTCGTGGTTGCCAACTTTGACAAGCAGCTTATCCTGTTAGTCGTGGTTGCCAACTTTGACAAGCAGCTTATCCTGTTAGTCGTGGTTGCCAACTTTGACAAGCAGCTTATCCTGTTAGTCGTGGTTGCCAACTTTGACAAGCAGCTTATCCTGTTAGTCGTGGTTGCCAACTTTGACAAGCAGCTTATCCTGTTAGTCGTGGTTGCCAACTTTGACAAGCAGCTTATCCTGTTAGTCGTGGTTGCCAACTTTGACAAGCAGCTTATCCTGTTAGTCGTGGTTGCCAACTTTGACAAGCAGCTTATCCTGTTAGTCGTGGTTGCCAACTTTGACAAGCAGCTTATCCTGTTAGTCGTGGTTGCCAACTTTGACAAGCAGCTTATCCTGTTAGTCGTGGTTGCCAACTTTGACAAGCAGCTTATCCTGTTAGTCGTGGTTGCCAACTTTGACAAGCAGCTTATCCTGTTAGTCGTGGTTGCCAACTTTGACAAGCAGCTTATCCTGTTAGTCGTGGTTGCCAACTTTGACAAGCAGCTTATCCTGTTAGTCGTGGTTGCCAACTTTGACAAGCAGCTTATCCTGTTAGTCGTGGTTGCCAACTTTGACAAGCAGCTTATCCTGTTAGTCGTGGTTGCCAACTTTGACAAGCAGCTCATCCTTTCACTTGGGTTTCTAGTGAAGGATGACACTGCTTTGCCGAAGATATTCCCATTGCGAAAGTCACCCGGAGACTCTAAAGCCCGGAGTGTCAAGCGAACTTTCAGTACACAAAAGAGTGACGTCAGCAGCGGGGGTTCCCGAACGAAAACAGGCGAAATCGCTCGACCGATGCGGGACGTCCAGACCGCACCTGGACATGGCAAACCCCCGGAAGGCAGTGTGTACAGAGAGTGCACTGCAACGCCCCTCTGAGTGTTGTCGCCAGCGATCACGCAAACCCGAACATGACGGTGGCAGACACTACCGTCATGATCTCAGCAAGACGGCAGAAGGCCTTTCCACGCGCCACATGCGCAAACCTCCGGTTTGTGCATGTGTAAAACAGGTGGCGGGCAAGTCGTACTCGCCCTCACTCGCCCTCAGTACCACGCAGGGTCATTTTTGTGTGTGCCTTCTCCGACCCACCCAGGTGCGGGGTTTAACCGCAAAGACTTTCAAATCCCGGATCTCTAAGTGAACATACACTCTAAAAATCTGGGGCAAATACCCCGCCACCCCATTTTTTTTGGTGGAGAAACACGTGTTCCACCGGGTCGAATACTAAAGGTAACTTTCCCTTATATCCCGCCCCAAACAAATATGTGCCCTTATATCGGTATTATCCTGGTTCAAAACAAATAAGTGCCCTTATATCTTATATCCCGAACCGGGGTATAAGGGCACAATTTTGTTTTGGCCGGGATTTAAAGGGGGGGGGGGGGGTCGAATAATAACACCTGTGTTATTATTCGATTTGTCGAATACTAAAAAAAGTTCCGGGTAGCCGAACAGTAGCAGGATCAAGTAGTGGTGGTCTTTTTAGACATCCAGAGGCATTCCACCAATACTAAAACATATTTCGGGAGAAGAATTTGATCAGTTGGTGCTGAGCGTCCGTTACTTCGTTTATAGGGCCGAATTGAATATTAATACCTGAGTTATAGTTCGATTTTGTCGAATGCTAAAAAATATTCCAGGTGGACATGCTCATGTCGACCAGTAGCAGGGTCAAATAATGGTGGTGTTTCTGACAGCCAGGCGCGTGTCAAATAACTGTTGTTGTTCGGCCCTCCCCCTTTAGCGCGGTGCAACCACCCCCGACTTTTCTTCTTACGACAACAAGGCGCGCTCGTCACCATCAAGGAGTGACCGCTTGGCAGCGTACAGTGTTGTGAGTTCGAACAGGTGGTGACGCACGCGCGCATGAAGAGTTTCTCTTTGTCTCCACATACGGAAGCTCAGCCACATTACACCACCTGTTTCGATGTGTTCTCTCTCTCTCTCTCTCTCTCTCTCTCTCTCTCTCTCTCTCTCGGAAAGTCAGCGCGATAGCGATGACAACGAGAACACGAAAAAATGACAGGAGGGTGGGACCGGGCCCTGGGACTGCTAAGGCGTGACAAACCCGCCCCTGTCCCCCCCAGGAAACCCGGTCCGAGACTAGCCAGCCCCCCGACACGGAATCTCTTTTTTGTTTTGTGTTCTCTCTCTTTCTCTCGGTAAAGGTCAGCGCAGTAGCGGTGACCACGAGAACACATACATGTGGGTGGGGAGAGACCGTGGGACTGTATGTATACATACACCTACGGAAGAAGATGCATAGTATTCTACTGCGTATGTGATGTGCCGCTACTAGCACCGGATACTGCTACTGCGTCCTCGTGGTTGTGTATGCACCTCGTAGGTATGCATAGCACCTCGGTGTACATGCTACGCTGCTACACAGTACGTAGGTATGGTAGGCGTGACTACCCCCGTCACTGTCCCTCCCAGGGAGCCGCCCCGAATCTAGCCTGGCCCACCAAACGGTGGTGGCCCACGCCCTCGACTTGGTTTGGTGCGTTCTCTCTCTTTCAACAACTAACAACACAATTCTTCCCATTCTCTCCCTTTTTTCGCCTTCCGTATACCGGCATTGCCGTCAGTAGTGCGACGCCTAGCCGGCGTCAGCAAAAAAAAAAAAAGCCGAAAAATGGCTAAGAACCTTATTTTCTCTTTTTTTTTTTTTTGCGACAACCAATAATTTCTGCTTCCCTGGAGACAGTGTATTTGTTACAGCAAAAAAAAGAACGTTGGCAGCGGTGTAACCAGAACACATGTAGGTTCAATCGCACAAACAAAAAAAGGTCGCAGATTCTGGAGTGGGAGGAGGGGAAGGCATCGCGTTTTTTACATAAGCGCCAGCTTGAAAGGAAATGCTCGCCGATGCTGCCCGACAAAGAACGGGAAGGGATCTCCAAGTGCTGTAACTACCGAACCACGTGTTGAACGGACGTGAGGTCATGCGGGCGACAAATCACACAAACACAAGAGGTCAAAGTCCTGAGTGAGAAAACAAAGTTTTGGTGGTGGTGTATGCGAAGAACAAAGCAGATTGTGTTTGTATTGTATTTGCCCCTTACCTCTATATTTCCTCCCTTCCATTCGGAGTCTAAGCAGCTACGTCGAGTATTTTCTTGTCACTGCTGCACAGTGCCCGCGCTTGGATAGAAAAAGCTACCAAAAACACCTACGGCACCATACTGAAGAGGGCCCACCGTAAGTATGGTATGTATAGTGGTCGAAACCACCAACGATCTAACAAAGGTACACACTGATTATCTTACCTCCACCCTTCAGAACAAGCAGAGCACAAAGGATATCTTGCCATATTGCCAAATGTCACCCGGAGACTTTGAACCCCCCGAGTTTCAGACGAACTTTTAATCTAAAAACAAGCAAGTAAGCTGGCCCAGCATCGCAGTAGTTCCACGCACCGATAACGTTCCACTGATTTCAGGACATGCGGGTCTACCCCTACACGACAAATCACACAAACACAACAGGTCAAAGTCCTGAGTGAGAAAACAACATCACACGGTGGTGTAAGCGAAGAACACAAATTCAGCAGCAGAATGCGCGGCAGTGCACGATGCGCTCCGACTGTGAATTGTCTCGCGATCACGAGCGAAAACGCGAATGGCAGAACGAGGTGCGCAACACACCGCGGTGAAGAAGCACGTGTGTGCGAAGGACCTGTTTGTATCTTTACAGCAGGTTCCAACGCTGCTAACTTTCTTTTTTTGTGTTAACAATGCATTGTTGGTACCAAAAATTAGTAGTTGGCAGCGTACTACATGAAACTCACCAAAGCAGGTGAGTACCGCTAGTGCGCACAAACAAAAAAGGGACACGTCCAGCGTGGTAGGGGGACTGAAGGGACCATTTCCGTAACAACGGTTGCACATGAACGAAGAAAAGTGCCGAAGCCAGCGTGCACAAGGGGCTTTTCCAGAAACCCTTCCACTGAGGTTTATACCCTGTACACACGAAGAAAACCTTTGGTCAGTTGATGCTACTTACAAAGGGCCGGGTCGGATAGAAACACCCGAGTCATCATTCGATTTTGTTGATTTAGTCGAATACTACAAAACTATTTCGTGTAGGCATGATGTGCCGAACAGTGGCAGGCACACGGTGAGGTCCAGCCTCAGAAGCTGGAGTTAAAGAGGGTCACACCCGAAAAGTGGGTGTGCCACAATCAAAACGCGTGTGAATCCACACCCGAAAAGCGGGTGTGACACCCGCTTCTTTAACTCCAGGTAACTCTAGCTTCTGAGGCTGGACGGCACCGTGTAGACGTTAGCGTCAACCACGCATGAAAGTCTCGCCGGCGGGAAGGGGGAGGGTTTGAAAGCCTTCTGGGGAATCACTCGGGGCAAACGTTTGAAGAGTTTCGTGACTCCGGAATGGGGGAACCTGGGGCCCATTCCAACTCAATACATAGCAGCAAGACGAACCTTTTTGCGCGTGTTCACCTTGGCGGCTGGGTGTGTTACAACGACCGGCAAGTATCCCTTCTCGAAGAACAAGTTCACAACAAACGGTTTCATTGTCTCCCTTGAGAAAGCTAAACACTTTCAATTTTTCAAAGGAGTGCCGTGGCGGTTCATTACGAGCCACAACCTAACCAAACCCGTCCCTTTCCTTAAAACGAATGAAGGAAGGAGAAACGCAGTGAAACCAATCTGTGCTCGCACCGGAACAGGACTGAAAATTATTGACCGGTAGGGTACTGGTCATTGACCGCACCCATGCGGTCATCGACCGCAACATTGCGGTCAATAACCGGTACTTATGACAGTTTGCAAGGTAAAATAGGCAGCAAAGTGTACCCACGCAAGGCCTAATTCTCGAAGTACGCACTTACAACTATACGTACCCCCCCCGTGTAAGTGGCTCACCCTTTTTACCCGTGAAAGCGTCTCAAATCGACCTCGCAGAGGAGTGAGACACTTTCACGGGCAGCTGACAGTTTTTTGATTGGCAACGAGCCTCACGCACCTTTCCATCGTAACAGACGATGTAAACCCCGAGTCGACCTTTGCAAACTCTTCGATGCAACGAGTGCCTCCAATCTCGCAAACAGTTGTGTCCGGCGTACACAAAAATTAGTGTGGCGTCCACTACTATGAGAACAGATGATTTCAACAGGAAGGCAGCCTTTGCAAATAGCACAAATATCTCTTCAACGAGAGAAAGTGCGAACAAAGGCTGCGAGCACACAAACAAAGGCAAGTTGTCGACAAAGGTTCTACTTGTCGACAGCGGAGAGCGCGAAGCCGCGTACGCAGTCGCAAACTTTGCCGTCGTCAGCTCGGCAAAGAAGATGTGCTGCGGGACATCTCTACGGGGCCCACATCGCCATGGAGTTTCTGCTCTTCGTATTGTCTGACGAGAACTGCCCAGAAGAAAGGGAAAAGTAGGAACACGTCTTTGTAGCTGATATCACTAGCGCAAGGGAATGTTGAGTGACTGCCTTAACCCGGGAAACGAGCTTGGGCGAGGTCACCTTCCATCCACCACAACGCCAGTGAGAAACTGCCTCAAGTACAATCGAGTCGGGCATCAGCGCCAATCATGGTCAGCGGGTTGAGGGAACCGATTACTGACTCGGTTTCCACATGAGGGAAAAACGCTGCTCGCCACGTATCGTCAAAGCGACAAAGAGCACACCCTGAAGGCTGAGTGAAGTTCTCTTTTCGCAGTCGGCGCGCGGACTTACGAAGTCGAAGGCCCAAACAGTGCTGACGGAAGGGGCACCGGGCGGCTGTGGCGAGAGAAGAAGAAGCAACGACGAAGAAGAGGAAGGCGGAGCCGGAGGGCCCCGCGTCACCGAGACGAGCGATGCGAGACAACGTGTGTTCCTGCTACCTCAAGCAGCAGAAGACAAGCAACATCAGAGACCCGCAACATCAACATTAAAGCCAGCGGCGAGGGTCAAGAAGACGGCACTGACGTCGGAGCCGACAACAAAACGGCGTAGAAGAGCGCCCATCGAAGCGCGGCCATCGCCCAAGGGGGCTAAAGAGGCGAAAGCATAACACATCACGTGCGAACCGGCGATGCAGATTATCGCTACAGATTCTTGCATTCTAACCCCAATCTCTTTTCGACTTTCGTGGTGCATCAACACGGAAACTGTGAGAGCCCACCAGTCCGGCCCGTCCCTGCGTGCGTCGAGTCGAAGCCGAACCACCGGTTGTCCGATAGACGGTGGCTCACCCCCGCAGGAACGGAAAGTTATCGTCCCTCACGCGGACTAGCGACTCCCAGCCCAGGGAACCGGTCACCATCCGCAAGCACTGGGCTCACCTTGCAGAGCAGTCTGCCCCATACCGTCCACGCTCAAATGGCGGTCTCGACGACTTCCAGACGCCGCGCAGAGTCATTTGAGTCAAATCATCTGCATCAAATCGACCGAGCAAAAGAGGAGGTGCGGCTTCTGCACCCACCCTTGCTTCAGCCGGTACCTCTTCGCCGCGAAGTCAAACTCGACTCCCAGGACAACCGGCGTCGAGCTGGGCTCGAGGACAGACTTCTCGTCCTTGCTCGAGGACAGACTACTCGTCCTTGACCATCATGCGCACCATACGGGCACGCTGCAGGACCCGGTTGCGCACAGCGCGAAGCGCGTCCGGACAGGCACCGACGAGGGCCCAGTCGTCGTACCAGACTATCCTGTCGTCCCCGGCAAGCTCCGTGATGACAAAATCAGAGTCGCAGGGGCAAGTCGGTGGCGTGGTGCTGCGAGGCCCATCACTGGGAGGTGATGGCCTAGACGACAACGGAATGCTGTCGCAACCATCACCACCGATGTCTCGACCATGAGATGCCGACGTGCGACAGCTGCAAGAAACACGCCGACTTGAGGAGACGCGGGCACTGCTGCAGGAAAGGCACCACCGGGCGGCCGTGGCGAGAGGAGAAGAATCAACGACGAAGAAGAGGAAGGCGGAGCCGCGTCAGCTCCGAGACAGGCGAAGCGTGAGAACGTGGTGCTCGTTCTGCCGGAAGCAGCGGAAGGCGAGCAAGGACCCGCAACATCGACATCGACTTCAGCAGCGAAGGTCGGGAAGACGGCGCTTTCTTCGGCGTCCATCTCGCTGCACGCTCCGCCCTCTCTCTTCCGTACGTCGGGACCTTTCCTTCCACGCCTCACCGGTGAAGGCATGCCGGCTCGCCTTCAGCTGCGTCTCCAAGACTCCCATCGTCTCCTCGCCGCCGCGGAAAATTGGCCTCATCTCGTAGCTCGTGAGGCATGGTGGGGCTCCCCGGCGTCGGCCGTCCTACTGGGAATTGGAAGAAATAGGAGTTCAGGTCCCGAGCAGTTATTGATACTCGTGGCCCGGGAAAAGCAGGAGGTTCGGGCCCGAGATCCCATCGAGGTGCCGCAGCACGATGCGGACAGAGGAGCGGCAACGAGTCCGTACCGCCCCTTGCCCACATCAAAGCCTGGGCGGCGGCCGTCGGCCAAGCTCCCCAGGCAGTGATCTGGTCTGCCAGGTTCTTCGGCGGGCACCGAGTCCAGAAAAATCTGAAAACTCGTTATCACCGTCCGGGTGGCAGCTGAGTGATGGCCGCCGCACCCAAGCTGCGCCATGTACTGCGCCATCTGCAGGGGGTCGTCGGTGTTCACCCCTGAGACCGATTAAGTTGTCCCCTTTGGCTCTGATCTTCACCCGTCGATGAAGATTCGGAGGACGAGAGCGTTGACGGGTTTGCGTTGACGACCAAAGCGAACTGGGTGCGGACGAGCAGGACAACAAAGAAAGGTGCTGGGAAATACAAGCTCTGGGAGGCCTTTACCCTCCCCACAGACGAGTCGAGGAGCCGCCTCGCTCGCGGCTGGGAACGGGTCTAAAAAACAGTAGAAAGTGTGTTCTACGCCGGGCTCCTGGAGCGCTCCCAGCTCCGAGAGCCACCGACAACAGGCCCAAGTGTCGAGGCATGGGCGTCGGGCCCTACGGTGGCGGTGGTCGCCTGTTGCTGATGGGCGACAATGGGCCTATGGGGTGCCCCTAAACATCATGGCGTCCGTGCTGGCGGAGAACAAAGCGGCGGCGTGTGTTCTCGACGACCCGCTCAATGAAAGAGCGTGAGTAGGATGATGGCTGTCCTCAGGCGGAGTCGCCGGACCCACGGCGGGCGAAGCCGCCGGGCGTGAAGGAGTTCAGGACGATCTTCGATGCCGTCCATGACCACGGCGCTGCTCCGCAGACTGGGCGAGTTTCTGGCGCTGCTTAGAACCATATGTATGCGGGCGTCCAGAGCGAACAAGGTTCTTGGCGTATGAGGCCATAAATTTGGTGCCTCCGCTCGCGCCCCGACTGCTTGGCACAGATCGGAGCGCGAGCGGCCAGGCGAGGGTCCTGGTCAAAACCGCGCGGCACTCCAACATCTACAACTTCGAAGCCATCTAAACTTTACACAATCGAGGTGCAGGTGTGACACCCGCAAAATGGACTGCACAGTTCCCGGTGCTGGAGCACACCGTGTGATTGTGACCTCAGAAATCCCACAAAAAGCCCTGTGTGTGACACCCAACATATTTTCTCCAACCAGCGTTTCTGCCCCCCGAAACGCAGAAGCTCGTTTACCAGAAAAGAGAGAGACCGAGACCGGGTGATTTTCAACCCAAAAAGGCAGGAATCCTTGTGGCTTACCACAGGATGCGTTCAATGACCGCAATGTTGCGGTCATTGACCGCAAGGGTGCGGTCATTGACCGCAAGGTATGCGGTCAATGACCGCATAACTTTCTCAGCTGACCGGTCAAAAACTGACCGGTCAAACATGCGGTCATGACCATGACCGGTCCACCGTGTGCCCACACTGGAGGCAAGATTCAGGCCCTAAAGAATACGCGGGATACACAAAAACTAGCCTAACCAACTACCGCCGATAGGAAACCCTGCCCTGACTGGGTGGGCCAGTCCGACACTCGCCGTCGTTGGGGGGGAAAACAAGACAATCTGTACGCCCATGCGGGATCGTCGGGGGAAAAAAAAAAGCAAAACAAGCAAAACAAAAAAGAGTCGCGGAACACGAGAGAAGCTGCCACAAAAAAACTGCAGACTTGTCCAGCCTCCCGTCGCCCTCGCTCAAATATTCCGTTTCTATACATGCGACGCCACCCTGCCCGCAATGGCCTGCTGCACGGATGAGGACGTTGCTTTCCAGCAACTGTCTTTCGAGGCTTTGTCCCGTTCATTTCCCCTTCAGTGGGCAACTGCTGCAGGGAAGAGCCGCAGCCAATGGAAAGAGGAGCAACCGCGTAGTTCTTGAAGAGCGGTGACGGTTGGCAACGTGCTGTGCCAAACTACAAACGAAATGGTGATTCGAAGAAAAGAGGTATTAATCGCAAAACGACGATGTGCAGATTATTGCACACAGATTCTTTGCATTCTTAATCCAAACCATTGACCGCTTCAATCTGCATGTGCAGCACTGGAAGCGGAAAGACTGAACGGAAAAATTGTATTATCAGACCCTTATTACATCTTTATGATCAACATGTTGCGAGTACAGGAAAACGACCTCTCGGAATCGACAGTACCAGAAATCCAGGTGCCTACAGCCATCCGAATAAAAAAATATTCTCGGGTTCGCTCCCAGAGCCACAAGACCGGCATTCATGCACCTGATCATGCCGCTAACGCATTCTCAGGGGGTCTTCTATTATTTGTATAAGCACCTGCTTTGTAAAAAATACTTGAGGAGGCTGCCGGTTGCGAAATCACAAAAGGAGGCGCAGGTAGCCCACACGAAACACTAGTAATTCTGGGTTCAGTGGCGGGCGTAAAGCGCTCATTAAAAAAAAAAAAGATATCCACACCTTGTGCGCGACCTTCTCCTGATATGTCGAAAGGGGGGGGGGTTGTCTCCCGAAATTCCGACCCTCGAAAGAACGTCGTTCGTCTGAGCTTCGAATTCTTGTGAGGGGTTCTTTGGATTACGATATGCGGGATATGCAAGAAGATGGCGTCCAGCCTCGCATTCGCGTGATTGGCCGGCGTTTTTCGAAAGGTGGCCCTTTATCTATTATGCTCAGCACATAAAAACCGTGGGTTCGACTGACTGAAACGCGCGGCAAGAAAAAGTGGCAGCATCCAGGAAATAGATCGTGTCGTTGTTGCCGTCTCGTTCTCCCATAGGCAAAGTCGCGGCAGGTGGGTTTGTGGCGAGCGGATCGCAACTGCATCCTCGTTTCTGGCACCGCCCGGTTTGTCCAACTATAGTGTCCATCATTTTAGCATTTACACACACCCGTTCACCCGTTCTCTCTCTCCCCTTCATACCCTACCTGCGGAGTCTTACACTCCCTGCGACCCTTTTCCCTTTTTCCCTTTCCCCTATTTTATTTTACACTTTCTTCGACGAAGACTTGATGCTAGCATCAAACATGCATGCGAGACAGCGTTCTGCCTAAACATTAAACTAAGTTTTTCCCCTATTTTATTTTACACTTTCTTCGACGAAGACTTGATGCTAGCATCAAACATGCATGAGAGGCAGTGTTCTGCCTAAACATTGAACTAAGTTTTCCCCCTCTCTCTCTCTCTCTCTGGGAAAGGTCAGTGCGCTAGTGAGAACGCAAAGTACAGATGGGTGGAAAGGCCCGGGACCGCTGAGGCGTGACTACCGCATCTCTCAGCCCGCACCCTCTGCCTTGGTTAGATGTGTTCTCTCCCTCTCTCTCTCTTTCCTGCCTCCGCTACCAACTTGCTTTTTGCTGCTGCGCCATATTGCGCTTGTATTGAGCCAGTTCACCCCCTTCCTGAAAGCGCCCTGAGCTCCATTACGTGGATGCAGGCTCTCGGTCCCTGAGCGCGACGATCAAGACGAGCTAAAGAGGCGAAAGCATGACACATCACGTGCGAAGAGAGAACCGCGCCGTCGGCGACGCAGATTATCGCCACAGATTCTTTGCATTTTAACCCACACTACGAAACTCGATTACGTTCTACACGCCGGCGATGCAGATTATCGCCACAGATTTTTTTGCATTCCGATCCAAGCTACAAGGCTCGACAACGTTCAATCGGGCAGGGGGGAAATTGGCTCATGTATCGCTATTTCCGTTTCCTTCCTAGTACTGTATTGTACTAACGCGCTAAAATACATCGACCAACTCATTTGTTCATCACCGACCTGCCACGTTCAAGCTTGCTCCGACCACTGCACCCTCTGCCGACACTCGCTAGCCGTCGACGCTCATGATGGCAGCCCCACCCTGAAGTGCACACTGCCGACGCGTCACTGCTGCTGTGTGCGCTCGGATTGGCGCCGCTCAAGCGGCCACTTTAAGTCACTCGCTTGTTTGTAAAGATTGCTCCGTTCTTCCCTGACTTGTTCCCGGATTAGGACGACACATACTACTTTGAGCCGGTCCATCCCCTCTTGATAGACCGTGATAGACCGAAGAATAAATAACGCTAGAATACAGCACCGGGCAATTCGATGCAGCTCTAGGGACTAAGGATGGACCTGATAGACCGTGGTGGACCGTGATTCACTGTGAGAAACAGCGGCAGGCACTTCGATGCAGTTTCAAGAGATAGGGACGGACCGGCTCATACTACTATTGTTGCTGCATATCAAGTTCAAACTACTACTACTACTGTGTTGTACTGAAGGGAACATTTTCGGAACACAACGGCCGTACACGAGAAGCTTGAACGAACCTATCCAAAGAGCGCTAAATATATTGTGTACAAGGGAAGCCCCCCGTAGGTTGCCACCGCTAAAAGAAGTCAGGTCAGTGCGTTGTAGCGAGTCGCAGGCAAGTAGGGCTGGCACCCTGCACTTTTCAGTACTAACAATCTTGCGGGTTGCCCTTCAATGTCATTGCGCAGTCTAAAAAGACGTAGGCGTGTTTTGGGGGTTGATCAGAATTCCTAACCCGAAAATGACAACCGGCACGCAAACAAACGAAGCGCATGTCTTCTTCAGCTGATAGCTCAAACACGGTTTCAGGAGCTTTCTCCAAAGGCGAATTTTCCTGTGCTCTCGAGTGAACGTGGAACTCCGTTTTCTCTTAGACGCGGGTGGCATAGCTAGAACCATTCAGCTCCACCTTCGCGATCCCACCCCATGTGGAATCGTCTCAGGTCCTAGCTGATTGTGTACTGGATCGAAACAAGATGAGCTATGGTAGCTATATTGGTCAAGACTATTAACACCACATTTTTAAAACTAACTAAAAGTTTTCTATCCTAGCGGCTATTAGCATACATAAAATTGTCCCGCAAATACACACAGCAGATCAAAGAAAGGGGGACAACGTGGAAAACGCAGATCAAACGGGAGTAGAATGTGCACACGCTTGCATGAACGGCTGGACAGACACCCGGCCTTGAGTACGGCGCCTTTCGCTTCCGTCCAAAATGGGCCGCCCTCGGGAAGTCAAGAAGTTAAGAAATACGTGAATATAATTCATGACCTTCCGTGTCGTCTGCACGCGGGCACCCCGTTTATTTCTTTCCCCGCTTGCGTCTTTGCCGATCCCCGCCCCACGACCCTATGCACAGTGCGCCGGCCGCTAAATCAGTGACCACTCTTCACCTCGCCACCGCTCAGAAAGCGGCCTCACCAACAGACCCGAATACGGCAAGGAAACCCCCCGCTGGGCGTTTTCAGCGTTCTGGAATTTCTCGAAAGTATGCTAATACTGCAGGGAATAGTTGACTAGACCTCTTGGGTTTGTGCTAACCACGACTTGGGAGTCGGGAGAACCTACAACTCGTGAAAAATTGCTTGAATCTGCTTCAGAACTCGGCGAGGATATGTTGATGCTGCTTGGGTACCAGTGCAAGACCCTAACTCCTGAAATGTTCGAATGCGCCGTCGTGTATCCCAGGATGCACTCTTCAAGCAAAACCTCGACGCTAAGCGCATCCGGGACACGTTCGTGAGACCCGGCCGGCTGTCCGGTGGCGGAAGGTAACGATCTCTGGATGCAGCCTGTTCACTGTGCGCTCTCACTTACCCTTCCCTCTCTCTCTCTCTCTCGCAAAGAACGGGACTTTTTCAGCTCGTCGCTCGGGGGGGTTCTTACGACACCTTTTCTCTCACGTTCCTCTCTCTCTCTCACTGACTCAATACGCGCCTCTCTCCCTTCCTTTTTATAGCGTCGCAACACTTGTTCCTGCGGAGGTGAAGCACAGACTGGCCAGCTTGGATGAAGCACAGAGGAGCCGTCTACAAGGTACTCGTAAATGTCCAAGGCCGCACGCGCACTACACTGGCGCATTAAACGAGTTTGAGAGCCTTCCGGCTACCTATCTTGAAGAGGATGGAAAATCTTTTGAAACTTGCGTTGTGATGAGGATCGATGATTGCAATTATTCTCCTTGAATGCGGAATGCCTAGTAGGCGCAAGTCATCAGCTTGCCCTGATTACATCCCTGCCATTTGTACACACCGCTGGACACCTGCGTTTTAGCTCCTGACGTGCTTGAACGCTCGCAGGCTCATGTCAGACACAGCGATCTTCTACTACCCGTCTTGAAACACGGACCAAGGAGTAGGGTGTCAAACCCACATGCCGCACTGAAAGGGAGATGTGCCAATCCTTGAGGACGCAGCACAGCCCGATCCTGATTTACTGGAAAGGGATTTGAGGTTAAGTACACTTGGGACCCGGCCACCGACGTGAATTGGGACGTGAATTGGCGCCGCGAGCATTGCTCCAGCATCCACGTCGTAGCAATGCATTGTTATCACCGGCAGTGCTCCCGCTAAGGAAAAACCCGGAGGAATTCCTCAAAAAAAAAAAAATCCTCCGTGGGAATTCCGCGGGGGAATTCCTCCGGGGGGCCCTGAGGAATTCCTCCGGGGGGCCCTGAGGAATTCCTCCGGCCTGGTACCTGGGGCGTAGAGTGAACCCGAGTGGGTGTAGCTCGCGACCAGTACTGGTCATGAAGTCTTTGTAAAATCTTTCTGTTCAGTGGCTTCAAAAACTTCCGCGCCTGGCACAAGATGTGGCTGATGGTACGAGCATCTTGTCACATTTGGCAAAACTGACTGAGTCCAACACAAAACTGCATTTCAAGTACACACTGCTCAACACGTGCGTTTAGGCGTGAATCGGCGTCCCAACAAGTATTTGCCAGGCGGCTCGTCTTCCAGAGCTTTGCGGTGATGGCATGCAAACCTCATGATCCGCAACCGAGCGACCTCACATGTTCACGTGCTACCAGCAGAACATGGATCCGCGTGGCCCGATCCAGCTGCGTAACTTGTGCCTCACACCTTGATATCTACAAACAATCCTCGCACACACACACACACATACTGCTCGATCCACAGACTGGGGCGCTGCGGCGAGTGCGAAGCAGACAACGAAGGGATCGCGAGGTGCTGTACAAGGCACCACCCCCAGTTGAACACGGACCCCCACTCGCAACCTGCGGGAGCATCGGCGGTTACTTGAAACTGAAGGAGTCGTGGACGCCTCTCGCACAGGCACCACGTGAAAACAGGTCTACAACACACACACGCACACAGCACACAGCAAACACCCACAAAGAGCAAAATCTAAAACGATCCGAAAAAAAAAAAGAAGAAAAAAAGCGAAAAAAGGAAGCCGAAAAGAGACTGCTTTCCACACAAAACAGTCTCGAACAAGAAACCAATCAAAAAAAAAAAGAAGAAAAAAACAAAAGAGACAAATAACAAACGACACGCAAAAAAGCCATCCCCTTTCCTTCTTTCCCGCCCCGCCCCCCGTAAAAACACGCCACACCGCCGCTGTTCTTCTTTCGATGTCCCAGCAGCAGCGACGATTCGGCAACGGCGGCGGCAAAGCCGAGGGCCGGGGCCACAGGGGCGGCGGCTTCGCGCACGCGGCCGAAGGCCACGCCGGAAAGGGCCGGCGGGCCGACGGGTTCTTCGCGCCCGCCGCCGCGCAGAAAATCGCCGCGAGCAAAGGCGAAGGCCCGGTCCAGCCGCAGCAGCGGATGCAGCAGATGCAGCAGATGCAGCAGATGCAGCAGATGCAGCAGCAGCAGCAGCAGGTGCGGCACCCGCAGTACCCGGTCATGCAGGCGCCAGCGAAGTGCCAGCAGAACGCCGACTACAGAGGCAAAATCCAGGCGCAGCAGCAGCAGCAGCAGCAGCAGCAGCAGCACGTTCCGGGAACCCCAGTGATCCCGCAGACCCCGACGCTCCCCCACGCCCGACCGACCGGCAACAACTACGCCGCCGCCGCGGCCGCCCACGACGGCGGCGCGTATCCTGGCCGCTTCGGCCGGCAGTCGCCGCCAAGAGACGAACCGACGCCGCCGTCCCCCCACCACGGGCAGCACCACCCGAACGGGATGTTCAACCGGTCGTTCACGACGGTGAGCCCGCTGCCGGCGGTGCTGCGGCAGCGCGGCGGCGTGCAGCCGCAGCCGATGCAGGTGCTCGGCCCCGCGGCGCCAACGGGCGCTTCCGACGTCGTCGTCGGAGCCGTCGTGTCGATGGGCGGCGGGCAGCGGCCGCCGTTCCGTCTGCCGGTCAACGCGAGCTTCGGCTCCGCGCACTCCTGGGGCGGCGCAGCGCCCCGCACCGAGCCGTCCGAAGCCGGCGGCAGCGACGTGTTCGAAGCCAGCCGCGCCGCTCCCTGGCGGGCGGCCAGCCAGTCTTCCTTACTGTCATACGCTGAGCAAACTGGACCGGCCAGCCCGGCTCAGTTTGAAGGCATGCCGGTGGCTGACGGCAAGCCGCCGCAGCTCCGCCCGCAGCCCGCGCAGCAGCTGCAGAAGAGTCAGTCCTCGCGCAACGAGCTCGACTTCTCGGACCACGGATCACAGTCCACGCCGCGGACGCCGGACCAAACGTCGGCGTCGTCGGCGTACAGCTACGGGCATCTCGCCTTCGATGACTCGTGCCTGCCGTCGGCGTCGTCCAACTTCATGGACGGGCTCTGCGTCGACAACACCGACAGCGTCAGCCTCCCCGATACCATCGCCGACACCACCGACCTCACCGTCGACCAGCCCTCGGCGTCCCAGGACACGTACTTCACTTGCTGGTTGGGAGGCTGGGATCACGTGTTTTAAGAGTGGCAGGGGGGTGCCTCCTTTTTTTTTCTTCTTTTTTTCGTAGCAACAATGCTTGTTTTGCAAAACACGAAAGAGAACGCTGGGCAGCGTGTTTTGGGAGATACGCGCCTATTCTCTTTTCCTTTTTGCGATAACCAGTAAAACTAGCTCCTTGGAGAGCTTTCCTTGTTGCAGCTGAAAAAGGAACGTTGGCCAGGGTGGCTGCGCTCCGTTTTCGGCCTCAGAAAAATACGCGTGGTCCACATGTGGGCGCTTAAGGCTCGAGGGGAAAAAAAAACGGAAAAAAAAAAGCCTTTCCCTCTATGTGCAGCGGGAAGAAAAAATAGCCTCACCACTGGACTTGGCGACACCTGGCTGTGCGGCCTTGGCGACTTAGGGGCCTAGACTCCCCTGCATGTGGACCAACCTGTGGCAAGCGCATGTGGGGAAAATAAATAAATCAAAATCCACATGTCGTACCTGTGGATCCACGTTTGCAGTGAACAGAGGGGCGAACAGGCGCAGCGCCTTTCAAACGGTATTTTCTTTCTCTCGGAATTATTAAAGTAGGGCATTACGTCCTTTTGCAGGGGGCCGGTGTGATCTCGCAGACTCCTTTTTTCTCTTCAAAATCAGTCGCCACCACACTACTCCGCAGCTTTCTGCTCTGCGCTTCGTTGGTGAGCCCAGTGTGGACATCCAACTCGGATTTTCAAAACGCAACGCGGATTAGCCGGCATTTTCCACTTCCCCGCACCCTCAAAAAAAAAAAAAAACAAAGAACCGACGGAGATCTCCAAATTCTTTCTCAACCCCCTACCAAGATTTCACAAAAAACTTGCACCAAATTCTTTCTCAACCCCCGACCAAGATTTCACAAAAAACTTGCACTCTTAAAAAAGAAAGCAACAATTTTCTGCCGGCAGAAAAACCCTGCCCAAAGGAATCAACCTCCGTTAGTAGTAGCTAGTGCGTTGCTCAGGGTAGTCGAAGGCCTGACAATCACACTAATGCAACAAATTTACAACCTCCGTTAGGGAGGAGGGGGCAAAAAACGCCGGCAGGCAACCGGCTGAGCGAATATCGCCGGAAGCGCAAAAAAAGAAGACGCCAAATCAGCGCGTTCTTCACAAGCAGGGCACATGCCCTGAGTTTTTTAGCTGATTGCTCAGACACGGTTGTACGGGCTTCTCTCCGAGGCGGATTTTCCTGTGCTCTAGCAGCGCGGGTGGTCCTGGCAAACAGCCGCCTGACTCGCGCTGAAAGCGCTATTCTATCTGCAGACGCTCAGGTTCCGCGCTGATGATGGTCCGCCTTACGTGCCCAAGGCTTAAAGGACCGAAACATGGTGGTGCAGATGGGACCCGTGCGGTGTTAAGCGCAAAACCCTCATTCCAAGCACGATCTCGCAGTCCTTCTCACGTCCCCCGCGCAAAGACGCGTGCAAAAAAAAAAAAAAAAGAACTGACCCCCAATCCTCCCGCACTTTCGAAAGTCCTGCCTGAAAGGGGAGGGAGGAGTTGGGCCAACGAAAGATCTTTCCGCTTTCTCCCTCCCGCCCTTACCCCCTCGGCTGTGACGAGCTACGAACAGCCGCCTGACAAACCAGACTCACACCGCTGTCCTGTCCGCAGACACTCAGGTTCCGCTATGATGGTCCGCCTTATGTATATGGCTTAAAGGACCGAAACACGGCGCAGCCGGGACCAGTGCGGTGTTGAGCACATACCCATTCCAAGCACGTTCTTGCAATCCCCTTTGCACTAATAACATACTTTTCGACGTCTACTGCCCAAAACCCCCTCTGCGGACTTGTGGGCCTTCTGAGCAGTGTGGGGGCTGGCACCACAGCACCGGTGCTGGCACCGAAGAGCACCGGCCGGTGCTCTCCGGTGCTGGGTCTGGTATTTGACTTTTAACCACCCCGTAGCAGACCTTTTTCAACGAGTTTTTGCTTGCGAGCAGCTCCGATGAAGAGAGCCGTGAGAAATGGATCCGGCGACCAAAAAGTATGTGCGCGTTTCTTGGGTTCGTACGAGGTAAAGGGCACCGGGTTACGGCGGATATGGAACCCACCAGTTTTGCAATGATACATCCCCTGTTTTGTGACATTCTTTCGCTGGCCCGTGTAGCAGACCTTTCTCGTCGACTTTATGCTCACGTTCAGCTCCGATGAGGAGATTTGTGCAAAATGGACCCAGGGAACCCATAGTATGTGCGTGGTTCGTTGAGGCTTTCCGATGTTCAGGGCACCAGGCATGAAACCTACACCGCGGAATGCAAAACTTTGCATCACAGAATCACGCCAAAACGGTCAAAACTACCAGCGCAACAGTGTTGCTTCGTCGGGGTCAAATGTCAAAAAAACGCGCCCTGCGGGAATTGATAATTTCACGTGCATTTGACCCCGTGCCTTGGACTCTTGCTGCCCACGGAGGCAGCGCCGCGCTGAAGTGCAAACACCGCCGATGTGCCAGCTGCGGCCGCGCTCGGATGGGCGAAAAGCCCGCACAACAGCGACAGCCTCCTGGTCCACCAAGTAGAAGAGGGCAACCCAAACCCACGCGCTCGGGGGAAGCGTGCACCTTTTTTAGTACTAACAATCTTGTGGGTTGCCCTTCAATGTATTGTGCAGGCTAAAAAGACGTAGGCAGCGTGTTTTGGTGGTTGATCAGAATTCCTTACCTGCATACACATAGGGTAAATACAACTGGGAAAACGATCACCCGGCACGCACAAACAAAACGATGCGCCTGTCTTTTTTTACATAAGCGCCAGCTTGGAAGGAAATGCTCGACGATGCTGCCGAGACAAAGAACAGAAGGGGTCCCTAAGTGCCGTGCCTACCGAACCACGTGTCGAACGGACGTGAAGTCATGCGGTTCTACCCCTGCACGACTAACCACACAAACACAACAGGTCAAAGTCCTGAGTGAGAAAACAACACGGTATATGTCCTTCTACCTCCATACTTCCTCCCTTCTATTCGGAGTCAAAGCAGCTACGTCAAGTATTTCTCGCCTCCAAAAAGGGTAACCTCCTGGATCCTAGAAAACCCCGAACTATCCCCACCCGTGAGCATGCTCAGCACGAAAGAAAAGCAATTAAAAAACGCTAAAAGCAAAAGCGCCACACATCACAGAACGAGACGTATATCGTCCAACGCACAAAAAAGCTTTTACGTCCGCACGGGATCGTCGGAAAAAGAAACAACACGAACCATTCTGAAGAAACATTTCCGGCGTTCGGGCTTCCCTTGTTGAACAAAGTAGCGGTAGCAATCGGCATTGCCAAGGAAAAGCACGGGTGGTAGCAGCAGCTGTAGATGCTAGTAGCATCCTGCTGTGCATACCGGCACATGCTATGTACGTGTAGTAGTATGTGGTGGTAGCAGCTAGGTAGCTCTAGAGCATACCACAGCACACCATACCATATACATATACATGTAGGTGGTAGCAGCAGCTGTAGATGCTAGTAGCATCCTGCTGTGCATACCGGCACATGCTATGTACGTGTAGTAGTATGTGGTGGTAGCAGCTAGGTAGCTCTAGAGCATACCACAGCACACCATATCATATACATATAGTAGCAGCTGTAGATGCTAGTAGTAGCGGTAGCAATCGGCATTGCCAAGGAAAAGCACGATCCTGGAGGTTACGCCTCTTCATTTGACTTCGTCCACGCGCAACCGTTCTTCCGGAAATGTTCCCTTCAGTACAACTGTACCTAAAAGAAAAGCCACCCAAGCAACGGTCAATATACTTCAGGCATCTGTGGGGTATTTTTGAAGCACCCGGAAGAGAAAGGAAGCAACGGAGCCTCATACAACGATTCGAGCAATGCAAATATGCTCCGAAAGAACGAATGAGACGAGGTTTGAGCTTGCATTTCTCGGGCCTGAGCCGCCTGTTCTAAAATTTACCCGTCTACCGCAAAAAAAACACAACAACGAAAATGAAGCTAGCTCAAGCAACTTCCGCCGCCAGGAAGCCCCCTGCATAAAGGAAACAACCGCCTTCAGGTGGGCTGGTTTGACACCTGCTGCTGTTGGCGCCAGGTGGAGGTGGTGGTGGGTTGCTCGGAGAAACGATCCACAGCTTGGGCCAACCAGTTCTTTTTGTGTAAAGCACCCTGCTTTGTAGGGAAAACTTGAGGAGGCTGCCAGTTTGCGAGATCTCGAAGAGAGAACGAGGACTCCGATTCCAGTTCTGACTACGAACTCGTCGCTAGCTTCCAGCAACGATTGCAACCGTCACGAGCCGCAACCACGACGGAAGCGTGCCAGGTGTGCAGCGAATGGCTGGCTTAGTGTGGTACTACTCATCGGCAATGCCGATGACTCCCCACTATCGCAACAATATTCCAAAATCTCGAAGGGTGGTAATGTGCTGTAGCCTGCACGAAACATACCCCGTTGATACCAACCATAGCTGGTGCTCGACGCTGGGCTAAAATACTTTATGAGAGCTGCCATGCGATAGGCCGGCAGCTGCTGCTCGTGCATGCTGGTCCATGTGGTCCGTGTACTTAAAGGTTCCCAGTGCTTCTCGGTTTCATCACGTGGGCGGCCCTGAGATTACCTCCAGTTGGTGTCTACGTGCCTACCCATACTTTAACTTTCTTGCGTGGCTTACTTAGGGGACCCACGGATGACCCACAGATCCCAAGTGCTGTATCTACCGAACCACGTGTTGAACGGACGTGAGGTCATGCGGGTCTACCCCAACACGACAAATCACACAAACACAACAGGGAGCGAGAAAGCAACACACGGTGGTGTACGCGAAGAACAAAACAGATTGTGTTTGTATTGTGCACCTCTATATTTCCTCCCTTCCATTCGGAGTCGAAGCAGCTACGTCGAGTATTTCCAACTTCCGCAATCGTGAGCGGCGCAACAAGAGGTCTAGCCAAGCTGTTCCCTGCAGTATTTGCATACTTCAGATAGGAGGGGGCGGGAATAGATGTACTCGCTGTCGTTGGGGCGGGGGGGGGCGAGGGGGTTGGGGAGGGAAACGAAAAAGGGAGAAAGAAAAAAGAAAAGAGTTGTGACCACTCCTTTTCTTACGAGCGTATCCGTGTCAAGAAATACCGAAAAAAATGCATCCGTTCCCACTCTCCTCCCGTGTCCTCTGCCGTCTACCGGAAGCGCGGCAGCTCCTTTTTTTTTTTCCTTCTGGTGTTAACAGTGCATTGCTGGTACTAAAAATAACACTAAAATTTAGTATCGGCAGCGTACGTGAAACTCACCAAAGCCGGTGAGTTCCCTCGCGCATAATGAGTTCTTGCAGTTTACTGAGGGAATTGACACAACGGATTGTTCAACTTGCTTGATAACAAACCATCAGCAGGGCGCAGTTTAGTGATAAAGGAAAAAAAAAAAAAAAACAAGTTGCAGCACTTCCTTCAAACCTGTTTGGACCAAGAAAAAGGTGCACAGCGCAAGAACCCGTGTCGTACTGGTAGCTACGCCTGGCGGCCGTTCCGTACGGTCCAAAGCGCCGTCTTTCCCTTCTCGCTTGTCGTGCGTGCTTGCGGGGTCTTCCCCACCCCCTACTGAAAAGCGCGAGCAAACCTTCAAAATACTCTTTTTTCATCTTCTTTTCCCGCCCCCCTTCCCCTGAAAGAATCCATCTTTTCGTGATGGAGTCTTACGACCCTTTCATGCGCAATCTCGTTGCGCGGCCTGGTAGGCACAAAAAAAAAAAAGAAATCCGAAGATGAAGTTCGACGAACGAACAACAAACTTTCACTAAAAAAATGACTCTAAAAAAAAAAGGAACTCCCAAAATGAAGTGTGAAGTATGCAGCCTAGCTGTTACCACCAGCACTTGTCTCAAAAACCTTGCAACAAACGACAAAAAACAAAGAAAACGAAGTTCGGTCAACGAACAAAAGGCTCTAAGAAGACATTTCCGGAGTTGAGACTTGCACTGATAAACGAAGCAACGGACGATCAGCATCAACTGACCAAAGATGATGAAAATGATACGGCAAAAGTTTTTTGTTCTTCACGTGTACAGGTTTGAACCTCTCTGGGGGTTTCCTGTATTGGCACTTTTTGTTGGCTTCGTTTTCTCTTTCATGCTGCAACCGTTGTTCCGGACATGTTCCCGTCAGTACAGATGTACTATTAAGAAACGAACCCAAAGAAGAATGTGCCAATTCACCCCGCTGCCCGATCGAATGTTGCCGAGCCAATGTAATTTGAGTTGGAATGCAAACAATCTGTGGCTTGGAAGGACAAGAAAGAAGAATCACGGCGCAGACGGGACCAGAGTTGCGCACGTACCCATCCGAGCACGTTCTTGCAACCCCACCCCCCACACCCCCCAGCGAAAACGAGAGTGTTGAAGCAAAGAAAAGAGAACAGACAGAGTCATCTCACAGTCTAAGGTAAGAGCGGATTCCAAAACCGGTTGTGGGCTCGAGACGTATCAACCCCTTACGAACGGGGGTGTCGGGGTGTTCTATTACTGGAAGGGTTCGGTTTTGGGGTCGGTGGTCGCGCAGAAAGCCTTCTGGGGATTCGACGGGCCGAACTCGAGAGCTTTACGACGACAAAATGGGAAACCTTCTTGGAAAGGTTTCGTAGTGTAACAATGCATTGTAAACACGAAAGAGAACGCTGGAAGCGTGTCTGGGAGAAGAAAATAGGCTAATCCTCCCCCGCACGTGCACACAAACCCACGCCTATTCTTTTTGACGTGTCTTTGCTTTGGATGCAGTATCCGAGTTGCTGCTAGGGTTCTCGCCTTTTCGAAACACAAACACAGCAGGTCAAAGTCCTGCGAAAAACAAAAAAAGGGATGAAGTGGAACAGCCCTGTTGCCACGTCGGAGAAAGACCGTTGAAAAAGCGTTTTTGGGAAACTATGTAAAACGTACGCAGAAAATGTATGCTCTATTACATGTTCCCAGGCGCAAACGGAGCAGTTCTAGTGACAACGCGGGCTGCTCATTTCTTCGCGCTGGTGTCTTCCTCGGAGACAAATAGGCCGCAAAGAAGAAACCCCCCAGCCGAGAGAATCAACACGGGCTAGCTCCCCTTCCATTTTGGACCCAAGTTTTGGACCCAAGTTTTGGACCCAAGTTTTGGACCCAAGTTTTGGACTGAAATTTTGGACCAGTCAATCTGATCAAAAAATGGACAACATCTCGAAAAATCTGTGGAAAATGTGAAAATCTTGCTGAAATTCTGCTAAGTTTAAAGTACATTTTCGGGGCGAAAAACAAATTCCTAAGGGCATTTTTTGGTACCCCTAAGGAAATAAACGAATTGTTTGGTAACCCTAAGGAAAAACACGAACTGTGGAGAGTGCACAGATCGAAGGGAGGGGGTGCGTGTGAGAGGAGGCAAAAAAAATCGAAAAAAAAAACATAATGCGTGCACCAGGTGCCAGGGGGAATGGATCCTTTACTTTCTGTTGCGGTGTGCGGCTCAACTCTATTCCTTGCCGTTTCGTTGGTGCGATCTGCGAAATAACGTTTTTTGCGGCGTTGGTTCGCGGGGAAGCTGCCAAGCCACCTTGTGCGGGCGGAGCAAAGCCTCGGAAGCCGGGAGCTGGAAGATGCGCTCGAGTCACACCCCGAAACGCGGGCAAAAAGCGGGCGTTGACAACCTGTTTTTTTTTCTTTTTGGCAGACCACGTCCTCGTGTTGTAGCCGTGTTGCATATAAGGCTTCGTGGAGGCCTGGTCAACCACCTCATCACAATAGGCGCAAACCTTTCTCGACAGTGATTGGACAGTCGGGATGCCGGGGGCGGGTCTCCATGAAGAAGAGAAAAGTAAAGCAAGACCTGCCCCCTGCGCCTGCTGTCTCCGGCTGCTTCGGCAGACGACACATACTACTACTACTACTTGACAGACCAGCTTGGAAGGAAATGCTCGACAACGCTGCCAGACAAAGAACCGAAGGGATCCCAAGTGCTGTAACTACCGAACCACGTGTTGAACGGACGTGAGAGGTCATACGGGTCTACCCCTGCACAGCAAGCCACACAAACACAACAGGTCAAAGTCCTGAGTGCGAAAACAACACACGGTGGTGTAAGCGAAGAACAAATCAGTTTGTGTTTGTATTGTATTTGCCCCTTACCTCAACATTTCCTCCCTTCCATTCGGAGTCGAAGCAGCTACGTCGAGTATTTTTGTATGAGCGCCTGCTTCGAAGGAAATACTCGAGGAGGCCGCCAGTTGCGCAAAACTCAAAGGAGGAATGTGCTGCAGCCCACACGAAACACAGGTCAATCTGGGTTTGGTGGCGGTTCACTCCAAAAGAGAGCTACGAGAAACAGTCTAGAACCACTTTAGCCATTTTGTAGTTGTATCGTTTCTCACCCTGAGCACCAGGCGGTCCCCGGGTATTCCTCTGAATTCGAGCTTCCAACCAGCCTCTGAGGCTGGATCCTGCCGTGTGCACCTCGCGGGAGTTCTCTTCACAAAGGGAAAAACAAGAAGAAAAGCAAACACGTTCTGGACACCACGATTGTTTCAATTTATTTTCTTCCACAAAAGCCCTTCTTGCTGGCCGTTGTGCACACCAAAGCGACGTGCAAGTCTGGGATCGTCATTCTACGGGGTCTGTTTAACCAGACGACCATCGGTCGGGATGTGTCAAAGCCACAGCGAGCCAAGCTACCAAACACTCATACGGGTACGGTGGACATTCCTTCTTTCGCTGCCCACGCAGGCGTTCCAGTGAATTCGCTCACCCCCAGCAAAACTCTCCGCATGCGTGGTACTCTACGTTCTTCCACAAGACAGGGTTTTATAGGCCATGGTTAGCAGTGGTGCCGACAACCACTTCTCCAGAAGCAAAAAAAAGAGGCGATTCAAGGGTCGGTTGTCCCTTCGGTGGTCGGGCTTGTTCACGGGACAATCGGGTGCGCTAGACAGCACGGCGCTTGTCCAGGGCCAGCAGGCTTGCCTGTTGCCCGCGGATGTCGCGCAGTTTGGCAAACAAAACTTTGGGAATTTCAAGCGAACTTTAACTCTAAAACTCTAAAACCCGACGTGAACAACAGGGCTACCGATGTGGGAGTTTCGTCCAAAAACGATCATTGAACAACACCTGGTACCCCCCGAAAACCGAAGTAACGAAGTACGCAAGAACTCCGCACAAACTACGCGGGAACTACGCAATACGGGGTACGGCAACATTTGGATACTCCACATCACGAGGTGCTGTCCGAAGACACCGCCCACGTGAGCACTGTTAAGCATTGAGTTCTTTTAAGTACATGAACCACATGGATTAGCATGCCTAGCGGTTGCCAGATACTCCGTAGCACCTATTCACGGGTTTGCAGGGGTAAAAAGGAAGCCCGGGTTGGGGAGGGGGTTTTGGGCAGCAATCACGGTGCACTAGTAAAAGCCCTGAACTTGAACCGCGCCGCCGGCGATGCAGATTATCGCTACAGATTCTTTGCATTCTAAACCCAAAACTCTTATCGACTATCGTGGTGCATCAACTCCCTCAGTGAACCTGTGAGTGGTGCTCGGGAAGTTCTTAGTAAGATCATGGGAAGGGTACGTTTTCTACTGTGGATCACACCAGAAAGACCCGGAATTTCTCTGCAGGTGCTATGCAGCTGGGGGCTAACTGAGTGTCCAAACGGTCCTGACAGGGCTTGTATAACTTGCCACTGCGGAAAAAAGAGAGTCCACTACACTTATACAATGTAGCCATCGCCGTTTCGCGAACCCCGCACGAAACCACGCAGGAACTACGTCGTACGGGTTTTTCGGGGGTACCAACAACCACTTCTTTGGCACCCAACAAAGGAAGTTCTTAAGGCCGTATATAAAACCCTGCCACCAGAGAGGAAAAAAAAAAAAAAAAAAAAAAAAAAAAAAAAAGAGAAAAAGACACGAAATCGCTTTCAAAATGGCGGTGCAAACAAAACACACGCCCCCCCCCGCGCTGCCCTTTTGCTGCAAAAGCGAAACCTGCAAACCGTTCGGTTCAGGCATTATAGTAGTACCTATCTCTTCAGCACGTGCCGAGTCGGGAGAATGCGTGCCAACGACACTCAGAGCACGAAGGATATCTTCCCATACCGACGAAGGTCACCCGGAGACTTTACCCCGGAGTTTTAAGCGAACTTTCACTCTGAAAAAAGAAACACGAAACTGTTTCAAACAGTCGGAGCACGCAACCACCCACACCCGCAGTTTCAGCATTGCGGCCATTCGAAGACTTTGGTCTGGTCGGAGAGATGCGTGAGCAACTGCGTTCTCGAGTCTGTGCGTTCAAGAAGAAAAAATAAACGATAAAAAATACAATAAAAAGGCCGCTCCTGGTCCAGGAACGTGATGGCCAACCGCAGCATGCCTGACACGTTCCCACGGAAACTGTTCCAAACAGTCTAAAACACTTACACACCCACACCCTATCGCTGCAAATGCGAACCCTGAAGCTAGTTGAAACTATGATACGAAGAAGCTAGGTTCGTAACGGCAGCCATCCCAGAGAAGGGAAACAAGAACTTACCGACCGACGATCTCTGCTCGCGTACCTGCTTTGCCCGGAGAAGTTTGCGACATCTTCTTTTGAGCAAGATGCCGCAAAAATTGACGTGCGCAGATGCAACAGTGGGCGCGAACTAGTGGAGTTGAGCTAATGCACCTACCCGCTAAACGCTAGTATAGAAGGAGGAGGGGCTGCGCGCCACGGCTAGAATGACAGGCAACAGGGGGGGAAAAAAGTCTCAAAAACTTCGGGTTCAAGCCCCGAAGAAGAAGAAGAAAGAAGAAAAAGGCCGCTCCTGGTCCAGGAACGTGACGGTCAACCACAGCTTGCAAAGCTTGAGTCGGAGGCAGCACAGTGCCACACAACCCCGTCCGCTCTGCCCTGCGGCTGACCGTCTCGACGAGCTTGTGTTCAGCGCGAGCGCCAAGCCCCAAGGTGCACCAAGCCTCGATGCTTTAGTTTGGGAAATCGGTAGCCACTTGACCCGTAGGCCCGTGGCTCTGCAGTACCGCCGAACACGTGAAGCTTGGCTCCCGTGTAGCAGGCTTTCCCTGGTACCCAAGGTGCACCAAGCCCCGAAGAAAAAAAAAAGAAAAAACACGGAAAGCACCAACCGGTAGCTATAAACCGACCCCGCGGATCGACGCATCCTACTTTCGTCTGAGGAAAACCAAAAGCAAAGGTCAAAGAAGAAGAAGAAGAAAAAAACAGAAGGCTTTCCCAAACAACTTTCGATGCCGGTCGAGAAAAACAAAAAGCCGGCGAAACAAAAGGCGTTGTCGTCAGGGGGGGCAGGGGGCGGGTGGGGAGCAAAGAGAAAACAATATATACTCACCTCTATATAAACTACCCCAGGAAGGATGGTGTGTGCCCTTTTCTCCGCTGGCTGAACTGTTCGAACGAAAGAGAGAGGAAATACTCGAGGGGCTGCCTTGTGCTTACTTCGAAGGAGGCTAGAGGGGGAGAAACAATACAACTACAAAGTGGGTCTTTTTTGTTGGACGCTTACGCCCGCCACTAAACCCAGATTCACCTGTGTTTCGTGTGGGCTACAGCACATTTACCTCCTTTGATCTTTTGCAGCTGGCAGCCTCCTCAAGTATTTTCTACAAAGCAGGTGCTTATACGAAGAAGAAGAAAGAAAAAGGCCGCTCCTGGTCCAGGAACGTGACGGTCAACCACAGCTTGCAAAGCTTGAGTCGGAGGCAGCACAGGGCCACAACCCCGTCCGCTCTGCCCTGTGGCTGACCGTCTCGACGATCTTGTGTTCAGCGCGAGCGCCAAGTCCCAAGGTGCGCCAAGCCTTGATGCTTTAGTTTGGGAAATCGGTAGCCACTTGACCCGTAGGCCCGTGGCTCTGCAGTACCGCCAAACACGTGAAGCTTGGCTCCCGTGTAGCAGGCTTTCCCTGGTACCTGGTGCTTATACAAAAAAAAAAAAAAAGATCGGAGAAGACGTCCACTCCGAGTAAAGTAAGTAGCAGTCGATCGCGGCAAAAAAGCAAAGCTTGTCGTCTCTTTTTGAAGGAAGGGTTGACCCTTGAAACGCTTCACGCGGGGACAGGACGGGCGGTGTGTACAAGTGGCAGGGACGTAATCAGTGCAAGCTGATGACTTGCGCCTACTAGGCATTCCTCATTCAAGGAGAATGATTGCAATCATCGATCCTCACCACGACGCAAGTTCGAAAGATTTCCCGTCCGTTTCAAGATAGGTAGCCGGAAGGTTCTCAAACTCGTTTAATGCGACAACCGCTTTTCGGGTGTGGATTCACACGCGTTTTGGTTGTGGCACCCCCGCTTTTCCGGTGCGACTCGGGCACACCCTCTTTAACTCCAGCTTCTGAGGCTGGACCTCACCGTGTAGTTGTCCTCCCTGCCGAGGACCTCCGCGCTTTGTGTCGCAGTAGTCCGATGAGCATAAAAAGCATCTCACCTGAAATCGCTTATTTTGCTTCTTCCATTCGGGGTTTCTCTGCCCCGTTTTGCTAGCGTTTCACCTTTCTCTCTCGCTGTCTCTCTTACTCTCTCGGAAAGTCAGCGCGATAGCGATGACAACGAGAACACGAAAAAATGACAGGAGCGTGGGACCGGGCCCTGGGACTGCTAAGGCGTGAGAAAGGCCCGACACGGAATCTCTTTTTGTTTTGTGTTCTCTCTCTCTCTCTCTCGCTCTCTCTTTTTCTTTCAAGTCTGTTCCGTTCCAACTAGTATCGCAAAAAAAAAAGAATAGCGGGAAAAGAGAAAAAAAAAAATGCCAAACCCCAAGCAACTTCCGCCGGTAGAAAACCTGCTCGAAAAAGGAATCAGCCAACTTCCGGGCGTGCCAGTCTGGCACGTTCGGGAGGGGAAAGCAAAACAAACATAACGACACAATACACACACGCACACCACAGACACACAACCTGCAACATACACATTTGCCAAAAAAGAAAAAAAAAATACTTCAATACGCTCCGGGCGACACGCAGGCAAGCCGCAGCCGTTATCTTCTACAGAGGTGACCGTCGGCATTCGGTTGGCATTTGGTCGTGGGCCTGCAAAGACACGCGCGGTTCTAGACGTGCCGGGAACTACGGCGACCGCGGGAGCTGAGGACAGGCGAGGGCGCACGCGTGGAACCCCTTATGTAACGAAGGTTGGGGGCGGGCGGTGTCGTGCTCAATTCATTGAGAGGGAGGGTATATTCTCCCTGAGACGGGGTAGCGTGCCGAGTATGCCACCTCCTCTGTACTACTCTCGGCTGTTGTGCTCCACCCTCTTTTACTGTTTGCCACATGGGGGGAACTCGTACCAGAAGCGATACCTGTGAAGGGAACATTTGCTCGAACGCAACCCAAATATTCCGAGAAAAGTGGACGTTCACTCTTGAGAGCAAACTTTCTGAAAACGTACCAACCGGCTACGTACATTTTTCGTAGTAACAGTGCTTTGTAAACACGAAAGAGAACGCTGGCAGCGTGTTTGGGAGAAGATTAGCCTAACGATCATATTCACTCACTATCAATCACTAACAGGCTAATCCTCCCCCGTCACGTACAAACAAACACATGCCTATTCTTTTTTCGTAGTCTCTACAGTGAGGAAGTCGTACCAGAAGCGACGAGAACATTTTGTTCGAACGTAACCCGGATACGCTGAGAAAAGTGAACGTTCACTCTTCAGTAAACGTACCAACCGGCCACGCATAGCTTTTCTTACAACAAAACTACGCATTTCTTAGCCTCCACAGTGAGGAACTCGCGTGAGATCCCCGGGGGTGTAGCCAACCGTTATCTCTCCAAGCAGCCCTTGGATTCTCAAACCCGCCAGCACAGGTACTTTAAACCAGTATCGAACCTTTGCGCCGATCCCGGCTCATACTGTCGACCAAATGTTGCGCGGCCAGCCGACGTCCCGCTCCTCCCATCACTTCAACAAAACCATGTATTCGTATTTTCTCCTTTTTTTTTTTTTTTTTTTTTTTTTTTTTTTTTAATATCTATTTGGTTGTGGGGCGACCGGATACTCCTCGGAGAGATGGTCCCTGCACTCTAACTCGTCTCTCTCTCTATTTTTGTTGTAATGCGAATGCGGCTGCTCCGACCATAGCTTCGCTATTACTGCCCCCCTCCTCTTCTGCACACGTAGCATCGGGTCGGTCCCCCTCCCTTCTAAACGATGTGGGGCTTCCCCCTGTGGTACGTCCACCGCGGTCTCCTGGAACGATGCAGATCCACCCAATCCCACGTGCCCTGATACTACGCAGCGAGCGTAGGTTATCTGCTAACGGGTTGTCTGCCCCTATCCCCTGCTAAGAGACAGAGTGCGGAATCTCCTGGACTGTTTACAGAGCGCTACAGAAAGCGGCCGTGGAGTGTCCGCTTCTGTAGCGCTGACCGTGAGAACACGTGTACTTTGGGGTAAGTGCACTCGTAGCATGAGTGATTTGTTCTATCTTTGAGGTGTGAAAAAGTGCCTGTTTTGGTCCTCCACGGGTAGTAAGCCGGCATGTATCCCTTAAACAGCACACAGCGCCGGACCCCAAAGTTCTCAAAGCGGGTCACAAGCTCACCTGCTCCACACGAGGCACGTGGCCAAGTCTCGTACAGGACTACTGCAGCATTCCGTACTCCATACTGATGCACCTTCCTTACCCAGGGGGAAGGAAGCTCTCGCAGCATGAGTGTTCCTGGCTGTAACGACTTACGAAGAGCCGCTGACACAGTCCCGCGCTGATGATGCGGTTCGGTGTTAAGCACACAACCATTCCAAGCACACGTTCTTGCAATCCCCCGGGTTCAAGGTTTAAAACACACCAGGGTCCTGTCTGCCGACACACGGTTCCGCGCTGATGCAGTGCAGTGTTGAACACACAACCCTTCCAAGCACACGTTCTTGCAATACCCCCTTCCGGTTTCAAGGTCCAACCCATGGCCTCCCGTGGTGCAAGCACCACTTTCCAAATACACCAAGTCTCCTCCCCCTCGTAACCGCGCACCTCTGATGTTTGGTGTTGCTGCGCACCAAAAGTAAGCACACTCAACAATTGCCTCCACCAGCCGAAGCCTCCTGTAGTCGGTATGGGTGTGGGCGCGTTCATCCGGCCTTTGGTTCCAGTTATCGCCTCAGTTCATAACACACGGCGGTGCTCCACGCCACAGAAGCTGGATAGGTTAATATTACGGGCTTTCGTTCGGTGCACTTGTGCGGTCCACCTCTATTTCCTGGAAGTGCATCGAATTGCCTGTTGCTGTTTCTCACAGTCTATCAGCAGTGCGACGACGAGAATGAACGCAAGAGTCTCGGCAACCCCGCTCACGTCTGAAACAGGGGTGCCTGCACTCCTCGACGGGCAATGCATGCCACTGTTTGCCATTGCGACGTTTCCTCTCAAAGGCCAGTGCGGCGGCGTGGGGCGGCAGCCGCGGCGCGGTGAGAACACCCGTTGGGCGGGTTCGATCCACACTCGCGTCGCTGTGTGCCAAAGCGTTTCCTCTCTGTCTCTCTCTCATCTGCCCTCCTTTTATTATCGGGCAAAACTCGACACGTTGGCGAGTGAGCTGGTCTGGACCGCTCATCTGCGATGGGTTGAATCGGGCTACGCGCGCTCCGAAACTGAGTAGTCCAGGGACGACAGAGTTTTTGTTACGCGCGCTCCGATACTGAGTAGTCCAGGGACGACAGAGTTTTGAATTTCCCACGCAGCTCTGTCTACCTAATCCCTTTTGTACGTGAGTACAAACCTTGTTGACGAATCGATAATAAAGGAATCTTCATTTTCTTTTCACTTGCTGCAACAGTTAGTGTGTGAAAATGAAGACTTCCTTTTTTTGTCCCTCCTCGGAGGACTTCCTACCTTACTCCTTGCTCTCTCACTCTCAACTAGGTTCGCACCCTGTCCCCTCAGCGAAGAACTGCATGCTTACCATTACATAAGCGTGCAGCCAATCCTCTTTCCTCTGATTCATTTCTCCTCCGCCGTCTCACACCCTCTCTTTTTAGCAACAATAAGCAGTCTTACAAAAAAGAAAAGGGGGAGTAGTACCATCTCGAACTAATTCAACTCGAAGAAGAAGCTCGCTCCGGGGGCATGGCGGCGATTGTCACTCCGTCGGCATGGCACCAAAAAGGAAAGGCAAGTTTCCCTGATTCCCACCCGAAACAAGTTTGTGCCCTTATGTTCCACTTTCAAACAAGTTTGTGTCCTTGTATCCCAAACTGGGTAGTTTGGGGTACAAGGGACACAAATTTGTTGTGTCTAACAAATGCGATTTGTCAAGAACAAAACCGTACACCGCGAGAGTAGGAGAAAGTAGAAAGGGAAACTAGAGTTTTCGTTGACCGCACTACCCTGAGCCCAAATCCTGGACGTGATTTTCAGGTGGCAAATTTGGCAAATGATCATGATCAGAAGGTCCTACTTGGGCGGTTCAGTTTCCTCACACATTGCATTTGGCTAAAAAAAAAACCCCCCGAAAGATGGCAGCGTTCTATCCCCACTCCCGTTTATATGAACAAAACAGGTTTGAAGGAAGTGCACACAAACAAATCAGACAAAGTAAGTAGAGACCGCAAGTGCGCACAAACAGTCCCGGACATGGCTAGCCATAACCCACAACGAAAGCGTGCACCAAATATACAACCCGTAATCATATAGCCCTTTCTTGCTCTATGGGAACCCATTCATGAACGGTCACACGGAGACCCTAAACCCCCGGAATTTCAAGCGAACTTTAATTCTAAACAAAGGAAGTGCCAGGTTCGTTTTTTGAAGGTGGGGGTATGGATGAGGACATTTTTGTTTTCGAGTGGAATACAGGGTCATTTTAGCCACATGCAATGTGTGAGGAAACTGAACCGCCCAAGTAGGACCTTCTGATCATGATCATTTGTCAATTTGCCGCCTGAAACCACGTCTAGGATTTGGGCTCGGGGTAGTGCGGTCAACGAAGGTGGTCAACGAAAACTCTAATTCCCTTTACGGTTTCCACCAAAAATAAACTTTTTCGCCTGGGGTGGCGATACGTAACGCGTGTACAGCGTATCTGATGTTATATCACGTGTCGCGTTTGGCCCGTCAGGCACACCGTGTTCAGCGCAAGCACCAAGCTCCAAGGTACGCCACGCCTTGATGCTTTAGTTTGGGAAATCGCGCGGCCGGGGAAAAAACAAAATCGTGTTTCGGAAACAAAGCGCAAAACGCAGCGTTTTGAGAGCAAAGATAGCTGGGAGGGGATTTTCACTACGGTGCGCGGAAGGCGCCACAAACTCATGCGGTACAAGCCGCGGTGGCGTTAGACATTCTCCTGCGCTTCACAATACGCGACCTTCTCCTGATATCGAATTCGGGGTGGCGTGTTCCCCGCCGAAGTTCCGACCCTTGCAAGAACGTCGTTCGTCTGAGCGTCGAATTCCTGCGAGGGCTTCTTTGGAGATGGTGGTAGTCTTTTTTTTTTTTTTTTGACAGCCAGACAGGGGTTATTCTAATCCCCGAAATTCTGAAAAATCCCGGTTAAAAAATCTTTGATATGGCCAGAAAAAAAAATTCCCACGCTGCGTGTGGGAAAGCTGGGATTGCTGAAGCAAGCAGTGTCCCAAAGAGCTGCGCCTTTTTCAACCTGTTTGTCCCGGTTCCCTGCTGGACACCTCTCAGGAGAGCCTGTTTCTCCAACTTCGGTCCCTTCCAGTTGCTGTAGTCGTACTGCAATGTATTGTCATCAGGGCCAGTGGCAGCACCACTAAAACCAAATGCGGCGAGCGACATCTCTTTTAGTTTCAAAATCCTTTCAGGCCTGTGAGCTTCAGGATAGCAAACGATCCTCCAGTGACTGATTACTGGGTGTGATGGAAAACACAATCTGGCTGCTGCTTCTCCACTTAATTGTAGCCTTCACTTGTCAGTCCCAGTGGGCACTACGGCACTACGGCATGATGGCCTCAACGCCTTTCAACGAATCGAGGCAGGGCGAAGCTGCTCACGACAGGCGCCCCCCAACACGCTAATCCCAACGCCCCTCATGGCTCCAGAGATACTTCTGGACCACATCGCTGGCAAAACAGCAACTACGACTCCAGGATCTGAGCCTGTAGCTTGGGTCCCTTGCCAAAAAGTTTTCACCAGAAATCCTCATCACGTGTGGCCCTATTTACGCTCTTTTTGGGCAAAATCCAAGATCCTATTTACGTTTTTTTGCACTTTTTCCGCTTGCTTTTTGCACCCGTTTTGGATCGTAGCCGGACTGAGGAATGTCGGACTCTTCGCGCTTTCGCTTTCTTTCTGTCGTCTGTGCTAAGGAGGTTGTACCAGCACAGCCGCTAAGATCATCACCATCATCACAATTGGAAGTTTGTCAGGCGCAAGTTCCAACAGGAACTCGAATGGTGTTGTGTCAACGCTTGCCAACATACAGCTAATACTTTCAGAGGCTCCTAGCTTGGTCACAAAACATTTCTGAATAGTTCTTCATCGAACGAAGAAATCGAGCCGAGCCACACAGCATGCTATGTCTATTTTGCGTTCCGGACTGTGGTAACTTGTCTCTTGCACTCAGATGAATGATCATATCATATGCGGCTATCTATGGCGGTCATTGAGCCAATTCACCTACCCCCCCTGAAAGCGACTTGAGCTCGATTACACTCGATTACGCGTCGATTACACTCGATTACACTCGATTACGATCGATTACAATCGATCAGCTTTTGGTGAATTGGGGGGGTACTGTAACAATTGATTAAACACACAGCACTCAGCCAATCCTGATTAGCCGATGCAACGTGTCTATTATCGAGCTTTCTTCTGGGGCTAAAGATGCTGATGGCACGATCATCGAATATCGAACAAAAAGAAGCATATTCGTCTGAAAAAAGGATGTATCCAGGCAGTGCAGCAGGGGACGAGGAAGTTCGGACTGACTTGTGGAAGCAGGTTGTCGAGTGCATAGGGGCTCGGGTACCCGTTTTCCCGTATTAGCAACCTTTGCAATTTAGCGCAGCTAATACTCGAGCCTTTTGGCATTCCCTGCGGGGCAGTTCCAGGCGATAGGGCACCCTGTCCTCGAAGATGTCAAGTTTCTGTTTGTGGGTTCGATCTCCCTGGCGACAACAAGGCGGTTGAAAACGGAGGCTAATCTCACCTTTAGGCACTGCAATGTCACGCATGCCATTGTCAGACGCCCTCGTGGGATTGACAAGGGGGTTCAGTGGACACTCATCTGTTGGCTCCTCGTTACTGCCCACGTAGGTTCCGGGAGGTCTGCTTGGCTGCACGCGGCTTGTGGTGTTGCTTCGTTCTTGAACTTTTTCTTCGGCTTCATGCGGTTCATCGTCCCGGCCTGCCCCTGGTACACGACTCGTCTCGTCTCCGTAGCTCGTCTATCCTGCTTCACTTCGTGCTTCCATCGAGCCTACTTGCGCTGTCACATTCCGATGGGTAGTGCGTCTGCGGGAGGAACCTGCCGTTATTGTGGCTGACACACCCTGTCCCTGCGGCCTTCATCGCTGTCTGCTCTCGTGCGGCCACTGTGGGGCATGATTCCGCCTCGGATCCTCGGTTGTGCTCCTTAGCTGGATCGCTAGCTCGATAAGAAGAGCTGGTGTGTGGGCACAAGCGAATGTGGTTGCGGCTGCGGGCCGGCCGGCGTGACTGCGAGCAGACAGGCTGCATGCGCGTGGGCCCATTTGCGACCGGGGCCAGCGTCGCACCTCGGTCTCGTCCCTTACAGCCGGAGCACGTGGCTCTCCCCAAGCCTCTGGGAAGGTGGCGGAGCTGGGAAGACGCGAGAGAAAACCAAAGTAGCGGCGGCCGACCTCTGTCTGCAAGCACGTCTCTGGCAGGGCAGTCGGCACCAAACGGAGCACAGTACCTCTTCCAAAGCAGTCGGCTGAAGCGGAGCACAGTCAATGGGCATTCAGAGAGTGCAAAGCATATCTCTTGTAGGGCAGTGGGCAGCGGGCTTTGAGGGAAAGGTCAGCGCGGTAGCGATGACCAGGAGAACACATACAGATGGGTGGGGAGAGGCCCTGGGACTAAGGCGTGACTACCCCCGTCCCTGTCCCTCCCAGGGCGCCACCCCGAATCTAGCCTGGCTCCACCACGGTGAAGGCCCACACCTGCGGTTTCCGTCCCTCGTATGCTTGTGCTTGGCACTTCTTGGACCAGACAGTGGTCAACATGGTCGCTCATGGGCCAGCCAGGGGTCCACCAGTGGTCGAACCCAAAATACTAGTGTCAATTTCGATCACACTCTACAACGCTCGACTACACTCTACTACATTCTACTACACCCTACTACACTCGATTACACTCTACTACACTCGATTACACTATATTACACTGTCTGTCTGCGTCGGCGATGCAGATTATCGCCACAGATTCTTTGCATTCTAACCCAAAATATTACACTCGATTACGCTCGATCAGGGGGTGGGTGAATTGGCTCAGTCATCGAAGTAATGGAGTATTTATCATCCCCTTCTTCGGCTCGCGTAGCGAGCCGAAAAAAACGCCAATTCCCCCACTCGCGTAAGCCCGAAGAAACGGGTATGTGCAGACATCCAAGCCAGCTTGCTCCCTCCTCCACCAGTTCTTCGAAAGACCTGCATGGGCCTGCTTGGGTGGCCTTCGGGTGGCATCTTGGACACAAGATATGTGCTGATAACGTACTGATTCAGCATGTGTACAGAGAGAAACTAAAAGAATTAACGTGCTGAAATCAGTACGTTTAGCATGCTGAACGTGAGGCCTGGCTGTAGCCTGGTGCAAAAAAAGTGCATAAAAAAAAGTGCAAAAAAATGTGTTTGGGCAAAATCTCTATTTACTTTCACGCTTTAGGGCCACACCTGATCCCCATGGTTAAAAAATCTTTTTTCACCGGCCTGTTTTCAGAATTTTTTTTAATTTGGTGAAAAAAAAATTTTTTAACCATACAGGATAATCCCTGCAGCCAGACGCGTCAAAGAACTGGTATTATTCGACCCCCCCCCCGTCACTCCTGGTCCGCCTTATGTGTCCGTGGCTGAAAGGACCGAAACACGGCGCAGACGGGACCAGTGCGGTGTTGAGCACATACCCATTCCAAGCACGTTCTTGCAATCCCCCCGTCACCCCTGCCCAGCAAGCGACAAAAGAAAAAGGCAACCGTATTTTTTTACGTAAGCGCCAGCTTGAAAGGAAATGCTCGACGATGCTGCCCAACAAAGAACAGAAGGGATCCCAAGTGCTGTAACTACCGAACCACGTGTTGAACGGACGTGAGGTCATGCGGGTCTATCCCTACACGACAAATCACACAAACACAACAGGTCAAAAGTCCTGAGTGAGAAAACAACACACGGTGGTATAAGCGAAGAACAAACCAGATTGTGTTTGTATTGTATTTGCCCCTTACCTCAATATTTCCTCCCTTCCATTCGGAGTAGAAGCAGCTACGTCGAGTATTTCCGGCAGAATCATGGGAAGGTTCCTGGTTTAAATCGGCTTTCGGCGTGCAACCGTTTCGCAGTACACCGCCAAACCATTCTCTGGTCACCCGTTCTAATCCGACAACGCGTGCTTTGCCGCAAAAAGCGAACACACTCAAGAAAAGTCCCATTCTCACCCCCGGGGACTTTGAAATCATGCGAACTTTCACTCTTTCAGCTTTTTTCTTCGTCTTCTTCTTCTTCTTCTTTTTTTTTTCTTTTTTTTTCAGTACAAGCACCCCTGCTTTGTAGGGAATACTTGAGGACGGCGGCCAGTTGCGAGAAATGTTTCGTGTGGACAGACGCAGGTAAATCTGGGTGTAGTGGCGGGCGGCTTTGTCGAGCATTTCCTAGCTGGCGCTTATGTCAGAAATTGTATCGTGGGAAAGTGACCAAGGTTGCTTCTCCAACCTTGGTGAGACCTTTTTAGCGTTTATTGCGGTTTAGAGGTTCGGTGTTTCAGGGTCTCCGATTGACCATTGAGGCTGAGAGTCGGGTAGTGTGAGGTAAGTAGGCATAATTACACACTTTTAACTAAAAAGTGCCTTAACTGTGGCGAGCAACGAACAGTTTTACCCTGCAAATCTACCCAAAAAAAACCTTATCGACGGAAACAACCCGCACCACGTGAAGCACCGCAAGTGCCGCGAAATCCAAGCACCACACTGCGAGAAAATACATATAAACGCGGACAACAGACCGGTACGGGCTACAAGGCAACCCCTGCTCAACTTGTAGAACGTGGGGGGCCCAAGACTACACTCCACGAAGGAATGTACTTGGTGTCGGTCACAAACAGTCCCGGACATGGCTAGCCATAACCCATAACGAAAGCGTGCACTAAATATACAACCCGTAACCACATAGCCCTTTCTTGCTCTAAGAGAACCCATTCATGAACGGTCACACGGAGACCCTAAAACCCCGGAATTTCAAGCGAACTTTAACTCTAAAAAAAACCGACGGCTTACTACAAGAAACAGTCTAAAAAATAAAATATACAAATAACGGCTTAATTTTGGCTATAAACGGCCAGCCAAGTTTGTAACTGTTGCAACTGCCACCAAGAAGTAAGCGTTTCACCAAAAACCCCTTGAAGGAACCTTTACGACAAATGGTCACCCGGAGACTTTAAACACCTGGATCCCCAAGCGAACTTTACACTCCAAAAAGGACTCCGCTTCCCCCCTCTGGCCCCACTTCGAAACACGCACAACGCAGCCCCTCGAGGATTCTTTGACGAAGGATCCTGCCAAAAACAGGAGAACTGTCGGCGGTGGAAACAGAAGAAAAAAAAAAAACAAGAAACAGTCTAAAAAAGCTACCCCAAGCAACCTCCTACCTGGCAGAGACACCCCGCGCTCTTTCAAACCCAAGAAACATTTTCCCCCGCCAAAGGGAATATCCGCCTTCGAGTGGGTTGGTCTGACACTTGCTGGTTCGCTGGGGGGCGGGAGGGATAAGGAAACACAATCCACCCTTCCCCCTTTTCCTTTTCCTTTTCCCTTTTCTACTTTACACTCTCTTCGAAGAAGACTTGGTGCTAGCATCAAACATGCATGAGAGGCAGTGTCCTGCCTAAACATTAAACTAAGTTTTCCCCCTATTTTATTTTACACTTTCTTCGACGAAGACTTGATGCTAGCATCAAACATGCATGCGAGGCAGCGTTCTGCCTAAACATTAAACTAAGTTTTTCCCCCTTTTTCTTTCCCTGCCTCTCCGCACTGCCAGCCTGTACGCTCAACTGGAGACTCTATACCGGCCTTCGAAACCCTCAAAATACTCTACTATTAAAGCACGAAAAAACAGTGCGCCAACAACACCCCGGACCGGCAGCACAAAAAAAAAAAAAAAAGAGAGGACAACCCTAACAAGCGTCCAGTGTGTCATCAAAATCCGCACGGCCTTTGCTTCTCTTCCCCCTTGGGGGGCCAACCACACGGGAAAAGAAGAGCAAACAAGCACAAACACCGACCCACAGCGCAATGTGGAAAGCAATCAAAAATTGAAGAAAAAAAAAAAAACAGAGACCAGAGAATTACGGGGCGAAAGAAGGAAATGAAGACTTCCCAAAAAAAAAAAAAAAAAAAAAAAAAAAAAAAAAAATGCCGGAAACACAAAAAGAAACAAACAACACAAAAAAACAGTTCCGAGAAAAAAAGGACGATCACCCAAACAACTTCCGCCGGTGGAGTATTCTTGCCTAAGGAAATCAACTGCCTTCGGGTAGGCTAGTCTGACACTAGTTGTCGTCGGGGAAAAAAAAAAAAAAAACAGGAAACACAAAAACAGGTAAAACGGTAGCACAAAAAAAAAAAAAAAACATCGTTTTTCCTGGCGCTGGTGTCTTCGCCGGCGACCGGGGGGGAGTCACTGCACCTTTGATAGACAGCTCCAGGGAATAGGATAGACCTGATAGCCCGTGTGTACCGTGATGTGCAGCTGCAGGAAATTCGATGCAGTTTCGGGGAATAGGGGTGGAGCGGCTTAGTAACGTGTCAAAGCATGGCCTCAACGCATTCATGTGGGCACCCAGCGCGCCCGTTCTAGTCGGAAAGCGCTACAGCATAGCTGTCCGCAGTTTCGGAATTGAAAGCGCGTGGATAAGCCAATGCCCTGGTTAAAATGAAGAGGGGGGAAAAAAAAGAAGAAGAAGACTGGTACCCCGGAAACCGAAGGAACGAAGTACGCAAGAGCTCCGCCCAAACCACCCAAGGAGCCCACGACGGGGAGCTTTTTGCCGGCAAGGAAGAAATCAATAGGTTGGCTTCGGCGCAGGGCTTACGCTCCGTTTTCGGTCTCAGAGAAAATACGTGTGGTTCACATGTGGACGCTCAAGGTCAGGGGATTAGCTTCTATATCCACATTTGGACTGTCAGTCCAAATTTGGAAAAAGCCGACGGGGAAAAAGAAGAAAGCACGGCACCATCACCCAGGCCCCCGGCAGAGGTGGCCAATGTGCAATCCGAGGCACTCAGGGCCCAGCATTGTCGTGAAGATACGTCGCGTCGCGCTGTGTTGAGCCCATTCCTGAGTGAGGACGCAAAACGCCGTTGGCGGTCCAAATTTGGAAAATGTGCCGGAGACCAAGCTAATGCCCTGCTCAAGGTTAGAGGAAAATACTCGAGGGACTGCCTTGTGCTCATCTCGAAGGAGGCTAGAGGGGGAGAAAACAATACAACTACAAAGTGGGTCTTTTTTGTTGAACGCTTACGCCCGCCACTAAACCCGGATTTACCTATGTTTCGTGTGGGCTACAGCACATTTACCTCCTTTGATCTATCGCAACTGGCAGTCTCCTCAAGCATTTCCTACAAAGCAGGTGCGTATACAAAAAAAGTAACTTTTCCCGCTGTGTGCGGGCAAAAAATAATAGCGTCACTACTGACTTGGCGACACGTGGCTGTGCGGCCTTGGCGACTTGTGGGCCTAGACACACCCTGCATGTGGACCAACCTGTGGCAAGCACACGTGGGGGAAAAAATAAATCAAAATCCACATGTGGTACCTGTCGAGGTGTCGGCGGGAGAGTGCACGAAGGCTATAAAACTCGAGTTTTGAGTGCGGCGGGGCGAAAGTGTTTCACTGAACGCATCGAGAAAACATACGGGCCCCACAACAGCCCCCCCTGCCTGCTTTGTAATATGTTTGGGCCAGCCACGCTACCAAAGTTGACATCGAGTTTTTTGGGGTGCATGACCGATGGTTTGGCATGCCCTTCTCGTAGATCAGGTTACGTTAAGGCGTCGTCACCTGCCGTTGCGCTTGAAACTGTCGGTCTTGTGTTTGGGCCAGCCACGCTACCAAAGTTGACATCGAGTTCTTTGGGGTGCATGAAGCGATAATTTGGCATGCCCTTCTCGTAGATCAGGTTTCGTTACGGCGTCGTCACCTGCCGTTGCGCTTGAAACTGTCAGCCGGGAACGAAGAGGTTGTTGAGTTTGACTCCAGTCTGACTTTGTGCAGTGGCACGAGAGGTGTGGAATAGGTGGGAGGCCGCAACAATGCAATCCCACTACTCTTGTTGCCGCTTTGCTTTTATCCAATGAATGGGAAGACGGCAGCAGCTGCTTCCTTGTGGGGCTACGTACAGGTCAAATCGCACAAACAGCGGCCGGTGTTAGCGCCCAGAGATCCCTTCCCAGGACAATTGCCCTCGACGATGGGCGAGATGCGGAAAACCCTGGTCGCCTTTTCAACAAACAACAGTCGAAAGACATCAAACTGCACATCAGCCTCGGTTGGTTGTCGGCAACACAACACTGAATGGTAAAATTAAATCGAAGTGGCTCTCAGGCTGATGATTCGCTTCCGATCTGGAAAAGACTACAAAAATCGCCGGAACACCAAATCCAATAGTTACCCCCAAAAAAATATAAACAGAAAAAATAAAAAACACAAACCGACGGTGACCCCCAAAACCTTTTTCAACCTTTCCAACACCCTTCAAGCTAAACCATTATACAACGACCCCCTACCCCCCCCCCGGGCACACACACACACACCCACATCTGCGTGGACACACTCTCGCTAAGGGGGGCGCCACGTCAAAATGAGTCCGCGACACACACACATCAGGGGGAGCATCGGCGGTTACTTGAAACTGAAGGAGTCGTGGACGCCTCTCGCACAGGAAGGCACCACGTGGAACAGGTCTACAACACCCACACACAGCCACGCCACACACACAGAGAAGCAAAACTCGACCTCTTAGCCGGTGCAAGCCATGGGCCCTCTGTATCGCAAATAAAAGTCACACGCCCGTCAATCCACTTATTTGGACCATGAGGCATGAGGGGCAAGCCGGCGTTTGCGCCTGTCCGCAATCCACAAGAAGCACGCAAAAACTCTAGCAACCCCACGGAGTTTTTTCAAGCGTGCATGCTGACCTAGCAACCCCACGGAGTTTTTTCAAGCGTGCATGCTGAACTCTCACTCTCAAGAAAGAAGCGGAGCAAAAACGGAAAGCTCGGATGAAGCAGCGAAAGGAAACTGCCTTCTTCTTGTTTGCCCCGCTACCACCGAGTCCTTTGTCCTTAGCTTCTCTCGCTCCTCCCCCTCCCTACCGTTTTTTTTTTTATATACAGTGCATTTTGTGCTGAATGGAACATTTCCGGAACAACGATGGCACATGAAAAGCTGAACGAAGCCAGCAAAACTTGTTTTCACTCTAAAAAATATATCATCATGCTGCACTAAGAAGCCACTTGGGTTTGTCAGCTGTGTTACGGCACCATGAGGACCTGCCGCATATGTGGGGCATGTGGATAAGCTGAACCCCCAACCCTTGCTCCTTCACTGGGGTTTATGGTTGAGACATCTGGACCTATTCGGATCGTCCAAGCTTCTGTTGCGAGACGGCTTGCCGGCTGCCTCAGTTTTGCTCGGATCGACCAGGATAGGAATGAGTTGAGGAGGTGACCCGCGGCATCGTCAGCGAAGGGTAAGTGTCGGCGTCTTCGGACAACGTCCTTGCTCCCGCTGGCCTGACGTGGTTAAACGCTCGCAGGCTCATGTCAGACACAGCGATCTTCTATTGGTGAAAGTCCCCTGGAGACTCTAAACCCCCGGGTTTTCAGAGCGAGCCTACTGTTGAAAAACAACGCTGGAAAAAGTGTCAAACAAACAGTCGGTCTAAAATAAAAGGTCACCCGGAGACTCTAAAACCCCGTTCCAAGCGAACTTCCACGCACACACAAAAAATGCTGGCGGGGTGCGACGACAAACCCCGAGAAACCCGGGAATAGAGCTTTTACTAGCTATCCTCTCAACCCTAATTGATGCTGGTCGTCCATCGCTTCGTTTATCCGTGCAACAACTCCGGAAATGTTCGTTAGCGTTCCCCAGTGTGATGCAGACATCAATTCGTCTGGTCTCAATTCTCCGCCGACCTTCCAAAATACTCTTCACTCCTTTACAAATACCAAGTAGAATTGCTGTTGCGCCAACTTTGCTCGCTTTGTCTCTCTCTCTCTCTCTCGTTTTGATTTTTTTCCCTTTTCACTCTCTCTCTCCTACACATCAACCATTATCAATCTTGCTTTCCTCTGATGTCTTTGTTTCTACTCCTATCGGCCGTATGCGCAAGTCCGTCGCTACTCTCATTCACCGCAATTTCTCCTGCCACGAGGTTACCCCGAAGTCAGTGATGGGTGCGCACGGCATGCCGTGCGCGTGCACACGCCGTGCGTATAAGTCGAACTTTGAGTTGCGTGAGCCGCTCCGAAGAAAGGTGCATCACACTAGTTCCAGGCTACTTAGCCCGGGTCTCTGGGTCGCGTCCCCCTCCTTCTCTTGGCCGCCTGGGTCTTGCGTCTTGCTGGTCCGTCCGGGCCGGTCGCTTCCCCTTCGTCTTGCGTCACCTCGTCTCCACTCCCTGCCGCACGGGCTTCTTCGGTTTGTGCCACCTGCGACGCGGGCCGCTTCACTGCTCGTCTGCGCGTGGACTGCTCTGTACTCGTTGCCTTATCCGCGATTGCCGCTTCTCGTACCGACCGCGCCTGCCTTTCCTGTTCTGCCTTTCGCCTCTGTGGTCCGTCGTTGTGCTATCTGAATCTTGCTGGTCCGTCCGGGGTGGTCGCTTGGCGCTTCCCCTTCGTCTTGCACCCGGTGCGCAGCCGTGCGGCGGTGCGCACTTTTCTTGAAAATCGGCGCGCACGCGTGCACACCCATCACTGCCCTAAGGGATCCCCTTGCCCAACTTGTCTTGACGGGTCACTCTGAAACCCGTTGCCTGTCCATTTATTTCCTGCGCCACGGCACTGCAAAGACCCAAAGAGCAGGTGTCCGTACCACCTTCACGAAAGAACGAAGAAACAGTCCAGAAAAAGTAATTCTCGCAGAAGATTAATATTAACCGACTGATGATACAATGTGAAACAGGGCTTCTCGCTCCCTCACACAACCGCTCACGCTCTTGCGACAACTATGGGTTTACTTTTCCTGAGAAAATACCCAAAAGAAATACTAAGAATACTAGATATTCTGAGTATTTTTCAGCCGAAAACATCCACGCGGCTTACAGGCTGACCCTACACGGAATCACACGGATTCCGTGCGAGTCCGCGTAGGGGTATTTCTCTTCCGTGTGAGTGCGACGGAATCCGTCGGAATGCAATGTATGCCGTTTTGTGTGCGCGTTACTGCAGAGTGCTCTACTTGCGCAAACTACAAGAATGCGCAAACAGAACATGACTTCAGACGGAGGAACGGTATCACCATGCTTGGAGGGGGGCTACCGTATAAGAGGTTTATGGCCGTACCCTCGAACCACCAGTACACACCGATATAACACGTGTGCGAGGCTTAGGGTGTCAAACCTACAAGCCGCCCTGAAAGGGAGACGCGCCAATCCTTGAGGACGCAGCACAGCCCGATCCTGATTTACTGGAAAGGGATTTGAGGTCAAGGTACACTTGTTGTGACCTGAAAGATGGTGAACTATCTAACTATGGAGACCCTGTCCGGGACCAGGAAATAGATCGGGGGGGAGGGGGGTCGGCCCAGAGATCAGGCCGTGACGAACTTCGACAAGTGGGACAAGGGAACAAAAAAAAAGGGGGGGGGGAAAGGGCCACGCTGCCTGTTTTAGGTTCTGATCTCGAGTGTCGGAGCGCAACACGTCAAAGAAAGTGTTACAATTTGTTCTCAGCTTCGCCCTGCTGCAAGTAGCGAGATCTGAGGCCCTGTGATGGCTGAGTGCACACCTAAGCAGGGCTGCATCCTCGTGTTGTAGCCGTGTTGTGTATAAGGCTTCGTGGGGGCCTGGTCAACCACCTCATCACTATAGGGCACAAACCTTTCTCGACAGTGATTGGACAGTCGGGATTGCCGGGGGTGGGTCTCCATGAAGAAGAGAATTGTAAAGCAAGACCTGCCCCCTGCGCCTACTGTCTCCGGCTGCTTCGGCAGACGACACATACTACTACTACTACTCTCAGCTTCGCCCTGCTCCGGACCGAAAAACTCTAAAGCATAAGCGCGGTTGCGTACAGGAACAAACAACACAACATTTTACCCGAAAGACAGACACCGGCGTTTCGAGCGAACCCTTCTTTTTACAACAGAAACGAGCCGGGCCATCCCCTCTTGATAGACCGTGATAGGCCGAAGAATACAGCACCGGGCAATTCGATGCAGCTCTAGGGCCTAGGATGGACCTGATAGACCGTGGTGGACCGTGATTCACTGTGATAAACAGCGGCAGGCACTTCGATGCAGTTTCAAGAGATAGGGACGGACCGGCTCAAGAAAGTTCATGATGCCGCATCTAACGGTTTCGAGCCAATTCACCCACCCCCCACCTGAAAAGCGAGCCTGAACTCGATTACGGATTGCAGGCGCAGATTATCGCCACAGATTCTTTGCATTCTACCGTCCAGCCTCTAATTTATAGGCCAATAATATGCGTGGTTTATAATTTATCGGCCGCTAATTTATAAGTCCTTAATTATTATTCTCGGCGCAGATTATCGCCACAGATTCTTTGCATTCTACCGTCCAGCCTCTAATTTATAGGCCAATAATATGCGTGGTTTATAATTTATCGGCCGCTAATTTATAAGTCCTTAATTATTATTCTCGGCGCAGATTATCGCCACAGATTCTTTGCATTCTACCGTCCAGCCTCTAATTTATAGGCCAATAATATGCGTGGTTTATAATTTATCGGCCGCTAATTTATAAGTCCTTAATTATTATTCTCGGCACCACTCTTTTGTGGATCAATGAATTGATTTCTTTTTGGCGGCACCGCTGTAGCGGCGCCGCAGGCCCACGTTACGGTGCAGTGTGTGGCGCGCCTCTGTTTTATAGGCCTTTGTTTTATGTAATTTTCAATTTATATATCTTTAATCATTTGCTTTCAATTTTCCCAATATTTATAAATTAAAAGCCTACATAAATTAGGAGCCAGACGGCAACCCAAACGATTTTCGCTCGATTACGCTCTACGAAACTCGATTGGGAGTGATTGGATCCTCAAGCGAACTTTCACTCTAGAAGACAGATTTAATTGAGAGTCCCCCAGGGCTTACGCTCCACGTGTGGAACGTGTGGATTTCCACACGCTAATTCTTTTTGGATTTTGTTCCCGATCCACAGGTACCACATGTGGATTTTGATTTATTGGTCCACATGCAGGGGAAAAAGCAGCTGTCTCCTACCTCAAACAAACAAACTAAGCAATCGGCTTCTTTAACCAGGAACAGGAGACTTGAGAAAAAAACAAAGAAAAAAAAAAAAAAAAAAAAGGCAGACCTCACAAAAAGCCGGCTTCTCAAACAACGAGAAACAGCCGGAAAAATAAGAGAAAAACTTGCACTCCAAAAACAATCAACATGCATGCGCGTGGGGGGCCAAGACTAAATTCAAAGCGAATTTCTTCTTGGTGTCGGTCGCAACACTTACAAACTTGGCTAGCCGTAGTTAAAGTGTATAAGCATACCTACTACCCTCATACTACCCGCCTCACAGCCTCAATCTCAAACAACTTTCGCCAGCAGGAAAACCTGCTCACAGGAATCAACCGCCTTCGGGTGGGCTTGTCTGACACTCGCTGTCGGGGGTGGAGTCGAAAGGCATCAGTCTGCACATCAACTTCGGTTGATTGTCGGGAACACAAAGGTCCACAAGAAAAAAAGGGCTAGTCCGACACAAGTTGTCAACAGGAAAAAAAGAAAACAAGCATTCAAACCCCCCCCCCCCCTGCAAACCCAAACAACTTCCGCCGGTAGATGAACCTGCCGAAAGAAATCAAGTGCCTTCGATAGGCTGGTCTGGCACTTGCTGTCGTCCGGGGGGGGGGGAAGAAAAGTATAGTAAGTCGCCGGACATCAGAACGACGTTCATCGTTGACCGCAGAAGAAAGCAAAACAAAAAACACCAGTGAACCGACGTGGGATCCGTTAGCGTTATCGGCGCGGCACCGCACCATTCATTCCCAGCCTGTTACTAAAAAACCGGCGGCCTGCCCCCCTTTTTTTTTTCCGGGGGTTTTTACCAGGGCCTTATATATAAAAAATCCTCCCACGTAACTGTCCATAAGTTGCTCAGAGTTACTAAAAATCCCAGTTGCCGCACAACTGCACGTTTATGTATCCGACAGGGTGCACCTCTTTGTGACTGTCACTACTGTCCACCACAGAGACTGTCCTTCGGAAGCAAAAGAGCCATACGAAGAAGGCGAGTGTTTGGGTACTGTAGCAGTGTGCCGGGATCTTTTAAGAACGCTTAGCAGTAATCTGCAACAGCAGGGCGGACAGCCACGGTCTTCGCTTTCTTGGCAACACGTCATGAAACAATACACAAGCCAGTACCAGCGCCGCAGGCGCGGAAACTTTCTTCAAGCTTTTGGGCTAGTCACAGGTTCCAAAAGTGATTCAACGATGATCCAAAGGTGCAGTAACCGGTGCTGTGTACTGCTAGTGTGACTGTTGTAGTGTAGCACTACTACTGGGCCCTCAGCTGTCGCATCATTCTGTGGTTTTCTTTTTTTTTTTTGGTTGCTCGGACTTGGTCCGAGCACCAGACCCATATAGAAGCCACTGGTTTTTACGTTTTCCCCACCAAAACTACGCATTTATTTTCTCTTTTTTGTCCTGCGCCCCCAATCCGGAAACAAGGCGTTAGGGAAAGACGGGAATGACCGTGCAACCAGATGAACCGCGTGTACAACATGCTCACCAGCAGAGAAGGATGCCCAGCCCGACCTGCCGACGAAAAAGAAGAAAGAACAGAAAGGTAGAGCCGCGGCTGGTTGCAGCGGCATGTTCCGGAGAGAAAAAAAAAAATGGGGGAAAAGCGAAAGAACCAAAAAACCGGAAAGAAGAAGAAAAACTTGTCACTCTAAAAAAAAAAAAACAAGATCGACGGTAACACAAAAAGAGAATGCCAGTCTAGAAAGACAACGGTACGACCGTCAGCTCCGGTTGATATGTCGACACCGACATGAACACCGTCGTACACTGAATGGCGACGTCCAAAAAAATTACCCACCACTCTCGCTCTCTCTTTCTCTCTCGTTCCCCCCCCCCCCCCCCCCGCTGGATCAAAAAAATTGAAAACAAAAACTTCGCACTTCTTTTTCACTTCTGAACAAGTATTAACTACCGTGACGCCGTCGCAAAAACTTGAGCCCAGCATTGCTCAGCTGGCGACCGCGAGGGAGGGCGGACCACCCACGTAGACACACACACACGGTCACTCTCACACACCCATACCCAGGGGTAGCAGCCGTCAGAATGCTTGACGACAAGTGATTCGCGCCACTTCCCCGTGCCAGCGAGTCTCGGAACAGGACTCAAAATTGTGACCCAGGTAGTGACTGCCGACCATGACGGGTGCTGGCACCTGGAGTTTGGAATAGCTAGTCAGCCAAGCTCATTGCATAGAGAGAGCTTGCCACATCCTCGGGTGAGATGTGAAGACACTCAGCTGTTGCACGGGGCCGAAAACCCCGTGCAGCTAACACCGGAAGATGAAAACAGAAATCTTGAGCTGAGTAGCCTCCCGCGCTCTATCCGTCCCCCGAGGGATCCCGCCCCACCCACCCTTCGGAGGAGTCGCAGAACCCAAAAGCAGCGTGTCGGAAACTCAAAGCCGACTGGTTGAAAGTGACAAGTGGGCTATACTTCGATTCAGACGTTACCCACTCAAAGCCCTTAACATAAACACCCATACCCACACACACCCACACGTGCACGCACACATACCAGCAAGCTAGCTTGAGCGCCGAAGGCTCAACAAGTGGAATCCTTTTACTGCAGATGTGGTACTGTGTCTTTACATCTCTTGTTTGCTCCCGCCCAATGCAAGTTCTGCCCAAACACTAAACTCAGATTTCTCCCCCTCATTTTCTGAGTGTTCGGCGGACACAAACGATTAATATGACGAGCCACAAATTCGACGAGGTCATGGATATGACGAGTCACGAGTGTGCCTCGCCATAAACATGACTGGTCAAACACGACGAGTAAACATGGCTCGTCATAAATACGGCGAGCCATGAAAACACCGAGTCCCAATTGTCGGTACTGTACACTGGAACTGAAGCCCGCACAGGGCCCCGCTGTGGGGACCTCTGAGGCCCTCTGTGGGGCCCTTAGCTGACCTCTCTGAGCACGCAGAGTTTTTTGTGGGGGCCGCAGCCGGCGACCCTAAATCAGCAACCAGCCTTCAAAAAAGAAATGTCACAAAATTTACCCACCATCGGCATTTTTCGACTCCTCATAATGGGGCCCTGAATGCTGTGCCGCCCCCCCCGCCCCCCCCCCCCCCCCCCTGATTTGCGAAAGCTGACAATAAAAAAAAAAAAAACAGTCTAAAAACCCTCTCGCTCTGACAAAGAAAAACACGAAAACGGAGGCCAATCAACATCCAGAACGGCAGAACCCCTGACAAGGACGAGCGAACCACCCCGGTCTACGGTGGCTTGCATACTTGTGTGCACCCAAATCTGCATACGCATACGGCGCTGTATTACGTACATGTACACACAGTCGTGCATCCAAATGCATACGGCTGGACTTCTCTGGCTCCTGCGTCCAGGACGATGGACGAGCCGAAAAGGATGCTGTCGTGCGCCATGCCAGAGTGAAGAAGCCATCCTCGGCCAGGTCGAGGTTGGCTTTGGCACGTCGGAACGGTGCCTTCACACCCTCAAGCGTGCTAAACCTATCGTCCACGTCCTCATAGTCACACATATGCAGCCGTATGCGCATGCATATTTTCAAATCTGCATACGCATGCGCATACGTTTACGTATGCAGCCAGCCCAGCGCTAGGTGGGCTAGTCTGACGCTTGCTGTCGCCGGGAGAAAAGAAAGCAAATTCTGATGGTGAACAACGGACTGGCGTTCATCGTCGGAAACACAAAAAAAAAAAAAAAAAAACTCTAAAAAAAAAAACACACCCAAGCAACCCTGCTGGTAAGAAAACCTGCCGCAGGGAAACAACCCGCTTCCGGGCGGGTTAGTCTGACACTTGCTTTGGTTGGGGGAAACGACACAAAAAAAAAAAACAGGACCATCATGTTTCCAACAGGAGAGGTAGTGATCCTTCCGTCCTCCTGGAGCGCCAAGGCTAGGAGGGAAGTCCCCCTTTCCTATACTGGGCATGACCCCGTTTCCCGAACTGGGGGGGGGGGCAAGGAAGATAAAATACACTGACTCAGCCTGAATAAAATAAAATAAAATAAAATAAAATAAAATACAATAAAATCATACCATGCAGTCCGCCGCATTCCGCGCAGATTTTTTTTTTCCGCCGACGACTCCTACCCGCACCCCACACGCACCCCACCCGCACTCCACACGGACTCGGTGTGAGTCCGTGTGGAGTGCGGGTGGGGTGCGGGTGAACGTTTTCCAATGAAAAATACTCAGTAGTCTTAGTATTTATTCGTGGACTACTTCCATTCCTGCACATAACAGTCATTGTGAACCTTTTCATTGCGGCTGCGGAGACCAATGAAAAAAAAAAAAAATGGGGGTTTTTGAATTTTAAAAGTTTGGAACAAACTCTGCAGTATTTTTTGAGGAAGTTGAGCAATTTTTTTTTTTTTTCCAAAAGATTTTATTGGGGTCCATCGGCCCCGCGGGAGCGTTTTAAAAAGACACAAGGTTCTGACCCTGCAGTTAGTCTTCTGGCTATTTATACTCTTTTTCTTCGACTTGTCGTCAGTTTGTCGCTCAGTTTCCTTCATTCTTTATTGCGATACCTATTATTTCGCGGGCGCGAGCGTGGGCGTGAATCACGCGCGTACCAAAAAAAAAAAAAGAGGACTGTTTTTTTTTTTTGTTTTTGGTACGCGCGCGTTTCGCGCGCACGAAGAGCGTGGCCGGACAAAAGCCACCGCAACCAAACATCCGCCGGTAGAGAAGGCCAAAAGAAACCAACCTCCTTCGGGTGGGCTCGTCTGACGCATTGCTGTCGTGGGAGCAGTGCTCCCGCAAACCCGCTAAGGAAAAAACCGGAGGAGTTCCTCAAAAAAAAAAAGGTGCTGAAAATGCCCCGGAGGAATTCCTCCGGGGGGCCCTGAGGAAGTCCTCCGGCCTGGTACCTGGGGGTGTAGGAGTGAACCCGTGTGGATGTAGCTCGCGACTAGTACTGGTCATGAAGTCTTTGCAGAATGTTTGTACCTCGACTTTGGCACCTGCGGCACGGACTGCTTCAAAAGCTTCCGCGCCTGAGGCACAAGATGTGGCTGATGGTACGAGCATGTTGTCACATTGGGCTTCAAAACTGACTGAGCCCAACACAAAACTGTGGTGAAGAGGGAAGGACAGTGCTATCCTCATGCTTATCAGGAGTTCTTGTGCTCTCAAAGACTCTTTGGGCAGACTGCTGTGACAACCTGCCAGCATCTCTCTCCATTTTTTTACAAAAGCGCCAGCTTGAAAGGAAATGCTCGACGATGCTGCCCGACAAAGAACAGAAGGGATCCCAAGAGCTGTACCTACCGAACCACGTGTTGAACGGACGTGAGGTCATGCGGGTCTACCCCTACACGACAAATCACACAAACACAACAGGTCAAAGTCCTGAGCGAGAAAACAACACACGGTGGTGTAAGCGAAGAAGAACAAATCAGCCTGCGGCGCAGGTATTATTGACTATGTAGGACTACCTCATTATTTGTCTCGTTTTGTTCAAAGTGTCCACCGGCAAAGGATTCATATCAAATTTATAAGGTGTGCTGATGACTGGTGGGAGTGCAGTGATATTTCGGCATGAGATCTCGCTTGTGAGGATTTCTAGTGCTCAGCACCTTTCGGCTGACACACTGCAGTGGCATCTGCTTCTATCTACCACTACCCAGCTTGTGCACTGCACGAACATCATGAAATTGCTGGTGTTTGCTTCCTCCGGCATGTCGGAGGGTTGGGGGTCAGAAGCTGGAGTCAAAGCTACAGTGAAAAAAGCGGGTGTGGTGCGGATTCGCACGCATTTTGGTTGTGGTGGAGCAACCCCAGCTCACCGTGGGAGCACTGACAGACACTGCTAAAAAAAGCGCGACACAGCGACAGCAAAAAAAAAAAAAAAAAAAAAAAAACCTTTCCTGATTTAGGCTTCCTCCGGCATTTCGGAGGTAAGCGGGAGCACTGATTCAGTCTAAAAAAAAAACGCGTGTATGTGTGAGCACACCCGACGAGCTGGCGTGGCGCCCACTTTTTTTAACTCCAGCTTTAGCTTCCCCCTCACCGTGCGTGGCTCGACGGGAGCCCTGTTTCAAACGACCTCTTCTTCTTCTTCTTCTTCTTTTGTGTCCCTTTTTTTTTTTTGTGTTTCTTCTCTTTTTTTTTTCTACACCCCCGACTCTCCCCTCTCTCCCAGCGGGAAGATTACACTGCGCAGAGCCTTTGCTTTTTTTTTTTTTGTCGTTTTTTTTTTTCATCTTCTTCCAGGGGTCTTTAAAAGTTTGGGGGTTGAGCGGAAAACCGGTGTCAGCCAAAAACCCGGTGTGAGGTCAATTTTTTTTTTCCAACACTTGGGCAGCAGGGATGCCGTGGGACGAAAATCTACGCTCTAAACCGGGGTTTTGGGGAATCACACGGCATTCAGCGGCGACCCTACTGTAGCCCCGACCCGCACAGTAGACTGTGTTGACGCTTCGGGTGGGGGGAGACCTGCCCGCGCAGCGATATATTTTGTGGTAGTGAGTCACCTTTTGGCTTCTGCGTGCGTGTGCCGCCTCTGGTGCACGATTGCACCAGCGTTAGACTCCGGAACACCGATCCAGCAACTCTTCTTGTGGCGGTTTTGTGTTTCTTAAGGAGCCCTGCGCCGCAGGCGCGGAAACTTTTAAACGGTCGCACTTACGGATCAAAGCAGATGGGCACTAGGGTGGCTCGTCACAACTAGGTTGGCTGACATGTCAATTAAACCTGCGCCGCAGGCGCGGAAATTTTGACGGTCGCACTTACAGCTAAACAGATGGACGGAAACACGTTGGTTTGTCACCGGCTGCAGCAGGTTTTCGCCCCTGCGTTGCCTGCCATGGTGGAACACTGTGAACAGAATGAGCAAATAATGCGGTAGCCCCACTAGGGAAAAGATACTCAGCCAAAACACCTGCGCCGCAGGCGCGGAAATTTTTTGGCGCCTTTCTGGCCAGCCAGCTAAGTACGAAGATCGCAAAACAGTTTTCCGTGAAAGAAATTTCCGCCGGTGGTTTCTGCTATGAGAAGATTTTTTCCATCAGTTTCTGCCACGAGAAATTTCCACCGATGGGTTCCGTTAGAAAACATTTCCACCAACAATTTCTGTTAGAAAAGTTTTCCGCAGCTTCCCGTGAAAGAAATTTCCGCCGGTGGTTTCTGCCATGAGAAAATTTCCATCAGGTTTCTGTCGTGAGAAAATTTCCACCAACAGTATTCCACAAAGAAATTTCCGCCAGTAGTTTCCACGAGAACATTTCCATCATCGGTTTCCGCCACGAGAAAATTTCCATCAGTTTTCTGTCGTGAGAAAAGTTTACACCAACAGTTTCCCACGAAAAAATTTCCGACAGTAGGTTCCACGAGAACATTTCCATCAGGTTTCCGCCACGAGAGAAATTTCCGCCAGGTTTCCGCCACGAGAAAGTTCCCATCACTTTTCTGTCGTGAGAGAAAATTTCCACCAACAGTATTCCACAAAGGAAATTTCCGCCAGTAGTTTCCACGAGAAAAATTCCATCAGTTTTCTGTCGTGAGAAAATTTTTGACCACCAGTTTCTCTTCCCACGAAAGAAATTTCCGCCGGTAGTTTCCACGAGAAAATTTCCAGCCTACACAGTGACGAAACAGAAATCTGGAATTTTTTTTTTTCCCAGAAATTTTCTGACTTTTTTGTTCCCCTCTTTTTTTGACACACCGGGTTTTCCGGTGTCTGACACCGGGACACCGGGGTTTTAAAGTCCCCTGTCTTCTTCTTCTTCTTCTTCTCTTTTTCCCCTTCTCGTTGGCGCGGAAGCCGGCTGTGTTTTCGGGTGTTTGCGAGTTTGCTGTTGCGTATCATTTGCGAGATCCCCTCCCCCTTCGGGGGGAAGTCTCTCGCGAAGCGAGCTGGTTTGCAAGCCCCAACCTTGGGATTCGCCCCCTCCCCCTTCTAAACAACATTCTAAGAAGACTTGATGCTAGCATCAAAATCATGCATGAGAAGCCGTGCGGTGATGAGCGTACATCTATTCCAAGCCCCCTCACTTACGTTCACCCTTCGTTCCATCCCCTCGTCTCTCCCTTCCCGCCCACGGTCTTCCTGTGTTCTCCACTAGCCTGGTGGTCCCTGGCTGTGGCGAGTGGCCGTGACAAGCTGCGAACAGCCACCCCCAGACAAACCACTCTCGCAGCCGTCGCTGCCTTCCAAGCACGTTCTTGCAATCCCCCCGTGCTGATGTAGACTGTGATAGGCAGCAGCAGATTCAGCTAGTGTGAGTTTGATCAAGGTAGCATCAAGGCAGCCCTTACAAAGACCAGCCACAGTCAACGCCGCGTGGGTGCGGGCTTTTGATATTCATCATGTTTCAAACCCCCGATTGCGCGTAACCCGGAAGCACCCAGAGGGTGTCGGTGGTACAAAGGTGCAGTTGCCCGCATTCATCTGGCAATCAGCTCGCATCGGGGAGGTGACGCTACCCACCTGGACAAGGTGTTCTGCTGCCCCAGTTGGCGTTGGAACGCAATATCTGCGTCCTTTTTTGCTCTTCTTCATGTTCGACACACCCCAGCCAAGGAGAACGTTTTCACTTGTTTCTGCGTTTTTTTTTCTTTTCAACCTCTTCCTTGACCCCGGTTCTTTTTTTTTTCTTCTTTCTTCTGTTCCACCCCGGAGAGAGAAGAAAAAAAGGAAACCCCCATTCATGGCATTCCCACTCGCCGCACCCCCCTCTTGAAAAACGTTTTATTTCTTGTTTTATTTTCTGCATGTTATGATACATTGGACAGCTGCTCCCCCCGTTTCTTGCTCGTCGTAGTCGGTCGCTGTGGCGAGCCAAGAATGGCGGACCGGATGGGCTGCCTACAGCTCACGTGAGTCCTCTGCTGATGGATAGTGATGTACTGCCGCATACCGTGAAAGTCTTCGAGGTTTGACGTCAGAATGCAGGGTATCTGTAGCGATGGCCTGCATTAGCCACTGGATGACTGCCTCTTCGCGGTAGTTGAGGTTAGTTTGATGTTAGAACGTAGAATATCTGTAGCGATGGCCTGCATTAGCCACTGGATGACTACCTCTTCGCGGTAGTTGAGGTTAGTTTGATGATAGAACGTAGGATATCTGTAGCGATGGCCTGCATTAGCCACTGGATGACTACCTCTTCGCGGTAGTTGAGGTTAGTTTGATGATAGAACGTAGGATATCTGTAGCGATGGCCTGCATTAGCCACTGGATGACTACCTCTTCGCGGTAGTTGAGGTTAGTTTGATGATAGAACGTAGGATATCTGTAGCGATGGCCTGCATTAGCCACTGGATGACTACTTCTTCGCGGTAGTTGAGGTTAGTTTGATGATAGAACGTAGAATACCTGTAGCGATGGCCTGCATTAGCCACTGGATGACTACCTCTTCGATCGTACCGGTGCTGGCACCGGAGAGCACCGGCCGGTGCTCTCCGGTGCTCTCCGGTGCTGGGTCTGGTATTTGACTTTAACCACCCCGTAGCAGACCTTTTTCAACGAGTTTTTGCTCGCGAGCAGCTCCGATGAAGAGAGCCGTGAGCAATGGATCCGGCGACCATACAGTATGTGCGCGTTTTTTGGGTTCGTACGAGGTAAAGGACACCGGGTTACGGCGGATAAGGAACCCGCCAGTTTTGCAATGATAAATCCCCTGTTTTGTGACATTCTTTTGCTGGCCCGTGTAGCAGACCTTTCTCGTCGACTTTATGCTCACGTTCAGCTCCGATGAGGAGATTTGTGCAAAATGGACCCAGGGAACCCACAGTATGTGCGTGGTTCGTTGAGGCTTTCCGATGTTCAGGGCACGAGGCATGAAAACTACACCGCGGAATGCAAAAATTTGCATCACAGAATCACGCCAAAACGGTCAAAACCACCAGCGCAATATTGTTGTTTCGTCGGGGTCAAATGTCAAAAAACGCTTCCTGCGGGAATTGATAATTTCACGTGCACAGGCATTTGAACCAAGAAATTTGAAATGGAAAACTTCGATTTCCACGATTTCCGTTTTCATGCGGATCCACGTCCCGGTCCCTGGCTCGACGAACCACGTACCAAATCTTTGGCCCCCGGGTCTAATATCCACAGATCTCTTCATCGGAGCTGATCTCGAGCAAAAAGTCGTCGAAAAAGGTCTGGTACTGTGGACCGGCTTCCAGGATCAGGCCCACAGTCGTAATGGGAGCACCCACTGTGACCCAGACTCAATGGGGGAGCGTGGGGGGGGTGCAACTCAAAAAATCTCTGCTCAAAAACTCGAGAACGAGGCCCAAACGATGGTTTCAACACTTTTTTTTCGTTTTTTTGAGCTTTTTGAGGTGGTAAAACCGAAATTATTTTTCCAGCACCGGAGAGCACCGCCAGCACCGCGGTGCCCGGTGCTGGTGCTCAGCACCGGGCACCGGCCAGCACCGGTGCCAGCCCCCACACTGCTCCCTGCGGGTTCATACAGTCACCCTTGGTTTGGGTGTTCTGATCTGTCTACGACGTAGCCTTCGTGATGCATTCTAGACAATCCGCTACCCTGCTTGAAAAAGCGGCAGGCACCCAGAATCGGCCTCAGCGAGCTCTGAAGTGTTGCGGAAGGGGGAAAAAACATGGAGTCAGCGAGGCCTGAGAGAGAGGGAGAAAGACAGAGAGCTGCATGCGGCGTTGTCACCCCGAGCCGAAGTTGCCTGGGTATGAGTAGTCCTGGCTGTAACGAGCCACGAACCAACTTGGTGTCCTGTCTGCAAAGGTTGGAAACGGTGTCCAGGTCCAAAGTACGTTCTTAAGACTGTTCAGCAATCTGGATAGCACATGCAGCAAGTCAAAGGCTAGATTCGGGCGGCTATCTGGGAGGAACAGGGACGGGGATAGTCACGCCTTAGCAGTCCGACGGTCTCACATCCTCGGGTGAGATGTGCCGCCTGTGTAACGACACTCAGCTGTTGCACGGGGCCGAAAACCCCGTGCAGCTAACACCGCAAGATGAAAACAGAAATTTTGAGCCGAGTGCCGGATGGAGAAGCTAGCAGCCCCCCACGATCTATCCGTCCCCTGAAGGATCCCGCCCCACCGACCCTTCGGAGAGGAGTTACAGGACCCAAAAGCAGCGTGGGAAACTCAAAACCGACTGGTGAAAGTGACAAGTGGGCTATACTTCGATTCAGACGTTACCCACTCAAAGCCCTGAACTTAAACACACACACACACACCCACACACACAGCAATAGAAACTCCACGCAGGAAATCTCGAAGACGCCAACGAGGCAAAACACCGCCTGAGCGTAGCCCTCCGCCCACCTCCCACTCTCCCTTACTCGAAGAAGGCAAGAAGGGGGGAGGGGGGGGGGGGGGGCTCGGAGCAGGCTGCGCAGCAAGAAGACAAAAAAAAGGAAGGGGGACAAAACAAAAAGGCGGAAAGGGGCGTGCCGCATCGACAAGCACCATCATAAGACCCCCAAACACTCGCGTACGCAAGACTGCGCTGCCAGCCGCGCGTGTGACGGCTGAGGGAAGAAGCGGGGGAGCTTGAGAGCCATCCCCACCCTCCCTCCCGGTTGCCCTTCCGCGGCCGCTTGCCGTTGGTAAAAAGGTAGGAAGGATGGACGGAAAAGGCATGACGCAGATCGACAACATCATCGACAAGCTGCTGGCTGTTCGGGGAGCCCGGACAGCGCAAATCTCGCCCGTGCCGATGACGGAACAGGAGGTACGGACCCTCATTCTGAAAACAAGAGGTGTGATTACCGTCACGCTGGCACGAACCCCCGGAGGGCCATTTCTTTTTTGTCGTATAAGATCGCAGATCTTAGAAGATTAATGTATCCGACGAATACCTATCACTTGTACAAGGTTAAATAGCCCTGTCGCTCCCGAAAACATCGTAACTTCACCCCTCGCTTGCCCACTCACCCTTGCCCCCTTTTTCTGAAGCCGTGTCCTGAGGCGTCGCAACGATTGTGACAAACACACCGAATCACTGCCTGACCTTTCTACTTTCGATTTTTGCATCATCCGCGACGGTAAAGACGAAGCAGCAGACGGAGCCAGTACACACGCAGTAGGAGGATAATGTATTAATTTTTTAACCACATGCAATGTGTGAGGAAAACTGGCCGCCCAAGTAGGACCTTCTGATCATGATCATTTACCAAGTTTGCCACCTGAAACCACGTCCAGGATTTGGGCTCAGGGTAGTGCGGTCAACGAAAACTCTAGTTTCCCTTTCTACTTTCTCTTACGGTGTAATGCCCTTATATCCCACTCAAAACAAATTTGTGCCCTTATATCCCACTTCAAACAAATTTTGTGCCCTTATATCCCAAACTGGGATATAGGGGCACAAATTTGTTTTGACAAATTTGAATCGAGGAAAATGCTGGAAAACTTGCCGAGGAGGGGCTTGAACCCCCGACCACTCACCTTGAAACCCAAGGGTGGTTGGCTCGACCATCCGGATACCTACGGCGAAAAAAAAAAAACTTTTCGTCCAGCCGGACGCTGGACTCCTGTTGCTGTTGCTATTGCCACTGCATGCGTCCACGCTGGCATTGGCAGTGACATGGAGACATCACGTGTCGCGAGTTGACGCCCACGCCTGGCACGGCGAGCCAAAGCCGAAATCGAACCCGAACCCAGAAGTTCTGAGGAGTGATGGTGGCAGAACCGAACCCGAAACCGAACCTCAACCCGAAACCGAACCAGTGCCCGATAGCCTCGGATAGGAAACCAAACTCGGAACTGAACCCAGATTACAAGACAGATGGCCAGAACCGCGGAGGACGGTGGGCTAACAACCCAAGGTGGCGACACAGTCGGACACTGTTGCCGACAGACGGAATCTGCAGCTCACGCAAGAATGGCTGATTCCTTCCTAAAGTCATCAACTGTCGTTGTGCCCACGCCTGCACCGCAACTGGTTGCACACACACCGGTTGCACGACGGTGGACACAGCTTCCTTCACTGCAGGCTTCACTGCGTAAGTGAAATCAGCTGTGACTGTGGCTGACTCGCAGCCGCGTGACAGCGGCGCCTTCCCTCCACTGAGCCAGTAGTCCCGGTCCTGCTGCTGTTCCTTGCTGCAGCTGCTGCTCCATTGTCCAGAGGTAACTGGACCAGGCTCTCCACTCCAGGCACTCGGAGTCGGACAGCTATAGCGATACCCTGTGTTCTGGTCCCCGAATCTGGAGGTGAATCCTGCAGACGTGCGGTGGGTGTGCAGTTTACGGCTGCCGCGACACTGTCCGGTCACTCAGTGACTGACACTGTGACAGTCACAGTGTGACACAGCCTCAACAAGGACAGTGGAGAATGACCGTGGTCACTGGTATGTCAGGCCAAGAAACGGATCATGAGTCTGATGAGATCAGTTGTCTCGCCTGACTCTCGGCTGTAGCATCTGGCCAGCTACTACAGTTCTGTCACCGCGATTAGCCCCGAACGTCAGCGTGGCACGCCGTGACACGCCGCACGGTCAGACGGTGCAGCCAGGCACCTGGCTCTGATGCGGTTCTCTTGAGTACTTGCTTGAGCCTCCCAAGTTGAGGCACCCGATCGGGGATCGAGTGTGGCCGCGGTGGCCAGCTTGAAGTTGTGAAACGGTGCAACCAGTCGCTCTGAGGCACCCAGAACGTCTTGAGACGTCTCGGGTGGGGCACTGAAGCCAGCTTTATGCCTACGGACAAGGAAACACCAAAAACGAATGGAACGGGCTGGACTGGGTCAAAATTTTGGTCAAATTTTAGGGGTCCAAATTTTTGGGGTCGAAAATTTTGGTCGAGATTTTTGGTCCAAATCTTTGGTCGAAATTCTTGGGGTCCAATTTTTGGGGTCGAAATTTTGGGTCCAAAAATTTTGGTCGAAATTTTTGGTCGAAATTTTGGGTCCAAATTTTTGGTCAAAATTTTTGGGGTCCAATTTTTGGGGTCAACATTTTGGGTCCAAAAATTTTGGTCGAATTTTTGGGTCCAAAAATTTTGGTCGAAATTTTGGGTCCAAATTTTTGGTCCAATTTTTTGGCATCGAAATTTTTGGTCGAGATTTTTGGTCGAATTTTTTGAGTCCAGATTTTTGGTCAAAATCTAGTTGGGCAAAATGTTGGGGCAAAATTTGGTCGAAAATTTTGCCCTCGAATTTTTGGACGTTGTGGCCGAGTCAAAGCACGCACGCTACCGGCACCACAGGTGTCCGGTTCGGTTCCCTCAAAAGACTTTTTACACGACCAAACAAATTTTGTGCCCTTATATCCCACTTCAAACAAATTTTGTGCCCTTATATCCCAGATTGGGATATAAGGGCACAAAATTTGTTTGGGGTGGGATATAAGGGAAATTTACCTTCTCTTACTCACGAAGGAATGTACTTGTTGGTACTAACATTAGTAGTCGGCAGCGTACTACGGGACTCGCCAAAGCAGGCGAGGTGAGTTCCGCTACCCATTCGACGAAGGTCACCCGGAGACTCTAAAATCCCGGATTCTCAAGCGAACTATATCTCTAAAAAACGAAAATAGGCTCCAATGCCGGGCCATACTACTTTTTTCGTAAGCAGTGTTGAATTAAGCACCTGCTGCATTGTAGGAAATGCTTGAGGAGACTGCCAGCTGCGAAAGATAGGAGGTAAACGTGCTTTCCCACACGAAACACAGGTAACTCTGGGTTTTGCGGTGGGCGTAAGCGTTCAACGGTGAGCACAAGGCAGTTCCTCGAGTATTTTCAGCGGAGAGGGTGCAACTGAGTAAAGGGGGGTCGAATAATAACGAATGTGTTATTATTCGATTCGTCGAATACTAAAAAAAGTTCCGGGTAGCCGAACAGTAGCGGGATCAAGTAGTGGTAGTGTTTTTAGACAACCAGACGTGTGTCAAATAACTGTTATTATTCGACCCCCCCCCCCCCTTTACTAGTATCCGCAAGTTTTTGGGGCTCGTGACGCACGCTACGCTCCAGAAAGGCCTGCAAGCAGAGATAAATCTGACGAAACAGAGATTCGCCGATACCAGAGATTGCTATCGTGTCGAGCCTAGATTGATGCATGGATCCTCCCAGCTTGCAGGGGTCGTCCTCGATAGCTACCGAAAACACTCAGAGCACAAAGAATATCTTCCCTTAACGACGAAGGTCACCCGGAGACTTTAAACCCCGGAGTTTCAAGCGAACTTTCACTCTGAAAACGAACCTTGCACCGGGGCAAACAGCGGAAGGGGTTTAAAATTTCAGAAAGCCAGGCATCGATGGACACCTGTCTGAGGAATGGTCAGAAAGTATGGTCCACGCCTGATGCCGCAACCCCTTAACCCGGGCGGCGGCGCTTTGGCGTGAGCCAGGAACCTCAAGGGGAGCAGCGCGAGAGGCATCATCCACGCTTCAAAGGCCCACACACTATTGCAACAAATTTACACTTGGTGTCGGTCGCAAACAGTCCCGGTCATGGTAGTCATTACTCATCATGAAAGTGTACACAAGTGTACTTGCTCTAGAAGAACCCATTCAACAAGGTCGCCCGGAGACCCTAAAATACCGGAATCGCAAAGCGAAGTTTAACTCTGAAAAAAATCACAACACAGAGATTTTCATGGTTCAGTCAACCTTGATCGAGATCGTCGCGCCCGTGAAGATCTGCGGTATGCACTTCCTTCTCCCCGAATCGCGGGCGAGAGAAAAAAGAAAATCGCGAAGAAAAGGGTTAATTTTGAAGGGGTTTTGCCGGCTTTGAAAATTGTGTATCAAGCAAGCTTAAGTGCTCGACGCGAGATTTCTGTTCCTGCTGAGCTTGCCTTTCCGCGGTGTGTGAAACACGACGTGCCGCCCCCCGGCAAAGTCCCACTTGACTCCAAACGTGAGCCGGTCCGTCCCTATCTCTTGAAACTGCATCGAAGTGGCTGCCGCTGTTTATCACAGTGAATCACGGTCCACCACGGTCTATCAGGTCCATCTCTACTGGGGGGGGGCCAATTACAATTGAGTTCAATTGTAATATAACGATACACGGCGTGGAATTGAGGGGTCTCAGACCCCCCCAAAAAACACTAGTGTATTACAATTGAAGTGCAGTTTGCCTGTAAGAAACACGTTGTTGTTGTGACCAAATGACACACTGTGAGGGCAACGCAACTCCGAGCAAAAAGTGAAGGGAAAACCTTCACAAAACAAGTGAAAGGTTCGTGCCCGCAGTTCGGACTCCGAGCTCTGACATCTCGTGCACCGGGTCGGAAATACCCACCCTTGCCGAACTGGTGCATGCCGTGGGTGTTTCCACCAACACTTGGCAAGACTTCTGCCAAGAGAGTGCCCTAACTGGGCGAGTGCCGCACTTTTCTGGGGCGGTTGCTCAGTATCAGACTTTCCAACAGCGTGGCGACCGCAGTCCGACGAACTTACTGCTTCCCTTTTAGACAGAGAGCGCTGGCGGCAGACGGGCACCACCGATGAATCTGGTGGCTAACAAGACGTCCCATCGCCCCCATGCCGGGCCACGGTCACGATTGGCACGGCTGGCTCCGGAAACTCAACTCCGCAGCTCCCGGAGCCACGGCCACACTGCGTTTGCCGGCCCATTGCCATGATTGTGTGTCATGATCCCCGCACACAGCCAGCTCCAAGACTTTGGCACGAGCAACAGCAACAGCGACATCATCACGATCATGCTCAAAACCTTTGGAAGACCCGGGTTCGTTTTAAGATTTCTTCTCCGCTTTGGAGGTCTAACATGACTTTTCCAAAAAAAGCCGAACCGAAAACGGCCCTGAAACCGCCTCACTGTCTGGTTCACACTCAGTGCAGTGCGAAAGTGTCAGCGTTCAATTGTATTATACGGTTCAATAGTAATTAGCCCCCCCCCCCAGTAGTCCCGGGGGGGAACCGTATTTTTTGGAAAAGTCATGTTAGACCTCCAAAGCGGAGAAGAAATCTTAAAACGAACCCGGGTCTTCCAAAGGTTTTGAGCATGATCGTGATGATGTCGCTGTTGCTGTTGCTCGTGCCAAAGTCTTGGAGCTGGCTGTGTGCGGGGATCATGACACACAATCATGGCAATGGGCCGGCAAACGCAGTGTGGCCGTGGCTCCGGGAGCTGCGGAGTTGAGCTTCCGGAGCCAGCCGTGCCAATCGTGACCGTGGCCCGGCATGGGGGCGATGGGACGTCTTGTTAGCCACCAGATTCATCGGTGGTGCCCGTCTGCCGCCAGCGCTCTCTGTCTAAAAGGGAAGCAGTAAGTTCGTCGGACTGCGGTCGCCACGCTGTTGGAAAGTCTGATACTGAGCAACCGCCCCAGAAAAGTGCGGCACTCGCCCAGTTAGGGCACTCTCTTGGCAGAAGTCTTGCCAAGTGTTGGTGGAAACACCCACGGCATGCACCAGTTCGGCAAGGGTGGGTATTTCCGACCCGGTGCACGAGATGTCAGAGCTCGGAGTACGAACTGCGGGCTCGAACCTTTCACTTGTTTTGTGAAGGTTTTCCCTTCACTTTTTGCTCGGAGTTGTGTTACAGGCAAACTGCACTTCAATTGTAATACACTAGTGTTTTTTGGGGGGGTCTGAGACCCCCCAATTCCACGCCGTGTATCGTTATATTGCAATTGAACTCTATTGTAATTGGCCCCCCAGTAGAGCTGCATCGAATTGCCCGGTGCTGTATTCTTTCGGTCTATCACGGTCTATCAAGAGGGGATGGACCGGCTCAAAACGATTATTCGCGAGCCGAAGCCTGTTTGTTGCTGAAAACGAGCACGCTACGGATCCAAAGACCCGAAACCAACGGAGGGTGGCCGTGCGTTAGGTCGTGAGACAGGTTGGTTTTACCCTACTGATGGAGAGAGAGCCCATCGGGCCACGCGCATTCCGACAGCAATACGGGGTAGTACGAGAGGAACTCCCGTTTCTAGTCCCTGGTATCTACGGTTGTTCGATCGGACAGTGCCGTGATGCTACCTCTGGATGGATTGTGGCTGAACGCCTCTAAGCCAGAACCCAGTCTAGTGGAATGCATGAGTTACTCAGGGCACATCCGATTTATCGGGCCACGACTAGCTTCGGCGAACGGCAACTTCCAAATTCACATCAAGATCCCGCGTGTTGTGCTCTCCCGAGTCCCGCAATCCAGAGCAGCGTAAACTCAAGTATTCTGTTCCCAGTGCCGCGGAAGCCAAAAACGATTTCCCTCGATCCGGAGACAGCGATAGGTCCTTCGCAGTCAGAAGTCCTGAAGAAGCCTCTTTTTTCAGTATTAACAATCTTGCGTATTGCCCTTCCATGTTATGCGCAGGCTAAAAAGACGTCGGCAGCGTGATTTGGGGGTTGATCAGAATTTCTCACCTGAAAATGACACAGGGTAAATACAAGTGGGAGAACGATCAACTGGCACGCACAAACAAACGAAGCGCCTGTCTTTTTGAGGGCCGAAGGCCCGCGTCTTTGGCTTTTCCGCCGGCTCGTCTGAACACGAAGCAACAACGCCACATCCACATCCACACAGGTGACGTGCACGGCCAATACACCGACCTGATACGGCTTTTCGAGTACGGCGGTTACCCGCCCGAGAGCAACTACCTTTTCCTCGGCGACTACGTCGACAGAGGCAAGAACTCGCTGGAAACAATCGTATGCTTGAACCGCCGCTCTGGGGGGTTGTGGTGGGGAGACCTTGTGCAGCATTGAGGGGGGGGCATGCTTCGAAGTTTTGCGGGAGCTCCAGCGCCCACGCATGACATCCTCTCGCGATGTGAAGGAAGAAGGAGGGTTAAATCGTAGATTGGCGGGGCGGGATTTGGCTTTTGTTGATACGCGGGAAGGAAGTCGGTCGTGGCTGCGAAAAGTTCGCCGTGTCATAGGTGAGTTGTGCCGCTGTGCATCTACCATCCTATCCTCTACATGAACTACGTGCTGTAGTACTCCTCTGCTACGTGGTGCTATGCACCAACGTGCTGTGGTACTTCTCTGCTACGTGGTGCTATGCATCAACGTGCTGTGGCAACATAGAAACGGCAGTCTTGAACCGAATGCCGCTTGATCCAACGGCCTCGCTCTGCCCCCCCCCCAGGCATCTTGGTAAGAACCATCCATCCATCCATCAGCCGGCTGACCCCCCCCCAGGGTGCGCACTAAGGGACGTTGCCCCCGTTGCACGTTGCACCCCCCTTTTGGGGGGGGGGGGGGTCGTTTTGGGGGCTGTTTTTGGGGTGTTTCCCAGACCCCCCGGTGCCGAGTGGGTACTCCGTTTCCTCCAGATGAATCCGTTCTCCTCGTTTTCGAAATCGAAACCCACTTTTGCGGAAAAAAAGGTCAATCCCCACCAAAATGTTTTCCTGCACTTTTTTGGCAGGGAAATGTACTTAGCAACTTTTGAGCAAAGTCAGTTTCCCCGAAAACCAAGATTCCTGCAGTGCACTCAAAAATCAGCCAAAATCTGGAAAATTGGCCCAAAAAGTGAAAATTCGAGCAAATTTGGCCGATTTACCATGTGCTTTCCCCAAAATGCCAATACCCCCCAAAAGCTGTTTTTCAGGCAAATCCGCTGGGAAACGTACTTAGAGAGTTTCGAAACAACGGCACCAAGAAAACCACGAAAGGGCAGATTTTCCCGGTTTCAGCCTGTGTTTTGCACGTCAAATTTCAGGCCTCACAGACGAACCGAGGACGGAGTGGAAAGATCCATCGCGAAAGAGAGCGTTTAAGGGGGTCCCCGGAAAAAAGGGTGGGGGGGGTCCCCGGCCACCAGGTGCACCGAACAGGACCCCCCCCCCCCCCCCTTCCAAATTTAGCAGACGTTGACATTGCCCGTTGCACCCCCCAATCCTTAGTGCGCCCCCTGCCCCCCCCCCCCGACAAGTCCACTCGTCACTTTTTGCAGCCGGCTTTGAGCTTTGAGGGCGGAGAACATGGGCAGCACTGCGCCGGGGCAGCAGCTGAAGAAGGGCGATCACGAGCCTGAACAGGGAGGGAGCTGCTCAGGTGAACAATTAATGTCAGCCATGATCTGGGCAACACGTCTGGTTTGAGGGGGCTGGTAGAGCGGGCGCCCCTGGAAGCCTGAGAGGTTCCCGCGCGACACATTTTATTCTTCGCTTCATTTTGTACCTACTGTTTTAGCCATGACACACACACACACACACACACACACACACACACACACACACACACACACACACACACACACACACACACACACACACACACACACACACACACACACACACACACACACACACACACACACACACACACACACACACACGCAAACGCATCCTGCTTCGTGGCCTGTACGAAGCAGGATCACGTTCTCTGCTGGATGCGTTTGAGATCAAACGAAGCTGCAGTTCCGAACACCGCGTGAGCCACCGTGAGCAGTCGGCAGGAACCTCAGCTGTGACGTGGGAATGCTAAAAGCCTGGGCTATATTCCGCGCCGGGGGTTACCCACAATTGAATTCCACACACAAACGCACACAGTGTCTCCTTCTCGCGTTCAAGATCAAGTACGAAGAAAACTTCTTCCTCCTGCGGGGAAACCATGAGTGTGCAAGCATCAACCGCATCTACGGCTTTTACGACGAATGCAAACGGCGATACACAGTCAAGCTGTGGAAGCAGTTCACCGACACGTTCAATTGCATGCCAGTTGGAGCGGTATGCAGTTGTTTCGTCGGGGCCATCGCCACACTCTGGTGTCACCTGCACAAAGTGGTTGGTCTCTGCCAATGACCCCCAATGGCTATCGAAGATTCAAGCCACAATAGCCACAGTGTATGGTGGGCGGATGTTGTGGCTATCTGACACACCACATAGTGGGAAAGTTGTAGGTGCACGGTGCTGTTATACGAAAGCTGGATTCAGGTAGTTACAGCACTTGGGATCCCTTCTGTTCCTTGTCGGGCAGCATCGTCGAGCATTTCCTTTCAAGCTGGCGCTTATGTAAATATCTTAGTTTTATGTTTAGACAGAGCACGCCACGCACCTTCGGAGGAAGTGGACTGCAGCAACAACTACGACTGCAAGGTGCAAGGTTCCAAACAGCGACAGCAAAGACTACTTAGACAGGCGCCTTCAAGCTGTCCGAATTGGATGCTTGTTGTGAACGCTCCTGTCTATGCACCCCCCAGAAGTATCTGCTTCGGATGCTACACAGCGTGCCTTTCGGCGGAGCAGAACCCATCTGCCTCTCGATACCCTCTGGAAGTAGCAAATTTGGGCAAAGTGTCGACCACGACTGCGGTGAGAACAATGTCACACGCATTCTTTAACGAGGTTCCGACTGCCAGCTGATTTTTTGCCGCATGGTTTTGCAACAGCTCGTTGGCATGGAATACAATGAGAAGAAGATCATGCAACGTTTTGCGATTCAAGAATTCGGATGCAGTTGCAGAGAAATCTTCAGGAGCCTGCTGACAGCCGCAAAACCTCGGCCGTACAAGGAATACGAAGCATTTATTCGGCAAGATAATTTCCGTTTATTTGTCGAGGTGTCGGTTTTAGTCGCGAGGATTTATTGCCGAATAAATGATTTCATTGGGAAAACTCAATTCCCGAGGGTGGAAACAAAAATAATGTTGCTACTGGACGGCGTGGATTTTTCAAGTCGCGGGGAGTTGATGTGGTGTAGTTTGCAACGCGAGTGCTCGGCCGCTTGCACATGCACAGCAGGTGATCAGCAGATGAACTCAGACAGCTGGAATCCAGTGTGTTCAGGCAGACCCACAGTTGTTGTTGCAACGAGACTCAAGCACACTGAAATTGGTACAAGCTTTCTACGCACTTGGACCTGGAATTCAGCATTCACCTGACACTTACTGGGCCGGAGCGTTCACGGGAGGGGTTTTCTTCACAGGCCACCGAGGATGAGTCACTAATGAATTCGGCTCAAAACGAGCCCAAAACACGCGATTTCACTCACCACAGGGAGAAAAAAAGGGCAAATTATCTTATAGCCACCCGGTATTTTCAATATTCCCTTATAGCCACGGAAAAAGAATCCCTTATAGCCACGAACTGCCTACGACCGTTTTTTTTTTCCCTTATAGCCACCCAGGACCTTATGCAGCCCATTTTCTCCTTCAGACTAGACACCAAGCCCATTTTCTCTGGTGAGTCTTAATGCAGGGGGGGTCCGGGGGGCACCGCCCCCCGGGAGACGGTACGGTACATGGCACTTCAGATTCTGTCTTGTTCGGAACCTGTAACAGAAACTGATGCCTGGTAACAGGCGAAAATTCGAAATCTTGTAGATAGTTTATGGGGGGTCCAGGGGGCACCGCCCCCTGGGTGACGGTATGGTACATGGTGCCTCAGAATCTGATGTCCTGGCTAAGGCAGGACCTTCTGCAGCGTGTCCTCCAGAAGACACCTAGCCTACTGATGATTGTTCTGATGAAAGGTCTCGCCCCTCTTCAGTGGCACAGCCAAAATAGGAGAAATAATTCCCACTACAGACACCCAAAACCTCTGCCCAACCCAAGATTACAAACACCAAACTCCTGCCCAACCCAATCCGAGGTAGTGTAAATCAACCCAACCTCCCACCTGATTTTCGATTTTTTTTTTTTTGGGTTAGTTACCTCACCCAACCGCTGCAGTGCATAACCCCCTGTAGCCACCACGAAAGAATTTTATTCCCTTATAGCCACGAAAAAAGAATTTTATTTCCTTATAGCCACGAAAAAAGAATTTTATTCCCGCCACGGAATAAGAATTGTATTCCCTTATAGCCACGGAAAAAGAATTTTATTCCCTTATAGCCACGGAAAAAGAATTTTATTCCCTCGGGAGAGGGAGGGGATTCAAAATGCAGATCAGACTGAAATAGAAGGAACACACACTTATCCGTTTCTTGACCTACGATGCCGTGTTATGAAAACTCCCTTCACAGGTCTCGCATGATTCGTTCGCCTTGGTAACACTATCCGGTAGTAGGCTTGCAATTGTGCTCTTGCTAGATCATGGCCGAATGGTGGGTGGCGGAGTACCGCGCTCGTGCGCAAGTAAGCACAATGTTACTGCAAGCTGAACCTTAGTTGCTGTAGAGCGTTGTCAAGTCTTCAGGTTTCAGATCCGGATACTGCCTAGGCAACCAGATAGTTAGAGGTCAACCAATGGATATTTTTGTACGTCTTTCGAAACGTTTGCGTATCTGAAAAACCCCCTTGAAACCACGACTCAGAGGACCCTTGCCGTTGATACCTTAAAGCCAGGACTTAGTGTCTGGTGCAACCAGGACTGGTTGACTGGCCTGGTAGGATGGTTCAGGCTGTCCAGGCTGGTCAGGGAATAAAATTCTTTTTCCGTGGCTATAAGGGAATAAAATTCTTTTTCCGAGGCTATAAGGGAATAAAATTCTTTTTTCGTGGCTATAAGGGAATAAAATTCTTTTTTCGTGGCTATAAGGAAATAAAATTCTTTTTCGTGGCTATAAGAGAATTAAAAAACATGTGGTGGCTGTAAGGGAATAAAAAACATTGACGTGGCTATAAGGGAATAAAATTCTTTTTTCGTGGCTATAAGGGAATAAAAAAAAATCGTGGTGGCTATAAGGGAATAAACCCGAAAAAAAATTGCGAGGGGTGCTACGTGGTGCTATGCATCTACGTGCTGTGCATACCAGCAGGACAGCTCTGCGTATGCATGTATGTGGTACTACGTATACCTCTACTCATACTACGTGCTGCTGCTACGTGGTGTAGCAGTATACGTATGTACTCATACACCGTGGTATGCTATGCATCTACGTGCTATGCATCTACGTGCTGTGGTACTACGTATGTACACCTAGTACATGTAGGTGGTATGTACTGCTACGTGGTGCTATGCATCTACGTGCTGTGCTCTCCTCTACATGTGGTACTACATGCTATGTGGTATGTGGTGTACTGCTACGTGGTGCTATGCATCTACGTGCTGTGCTACTACACACACTGCATGTGTACAGTACTACGTGTGGTATGCTGTAGTGCTACGTGCTACTACGTGCTGTGCATCTCAGGCCTTCAGGCCGGTCGGCCCGGGTTCGAACCCCGCCCCTCACACTTTTCCGGTCGAAGATTGTTTTCGAGGTTTGTTGGGTTTCGGGGTCTAATGCGCCCGAAATTTGCGTTTTTCGCGGAGTTTCTCAGTATCTCGCGGTATTTGGGCACCACGGGAAACGGAGTCGGGGGTCTCCCCCGGGTACTGGCTAAACTCGAACTCAGCGTCGCCTGCCCGAATTGCTTCGCCCGCACTTTGCTTTGCTTCACCAGAACTTAGGGTCTCCCCCCCGGTTCTGGCGCCGAACTTGCCATCACAGGCTAAACTTGCTACCACACGCCGAACTCAGCTCCGCCCGAGTCAGCATCACCAGCACCCGAACTTTGCTTTGCTTCACCAGTAGCTTCACCCGGTTTGGTTCACTGGAACTTTGCTTCGCCCGAACTCAGCTGCGCCCGAACTTTGCTTCGCCTGAACTTTGGTTCACCCGAAATCTGCATCACCCAAACTTAGCATCGCCCGAACTTAGCTTCGCCCGAACTTTACTGTTTCCCGAACTTCGAGATTGGAGGTCCAATGAACATGCAATGTGAATAGCCTCTATTCGAGCCAACCCGGCTTTTCTAAGTTGCGAAAAGTGTATTGTTTTTGGACTAGATACTAGTGCGGAGATAGCTTTTTCCTTCCCTGCCAAAAGACAAGGGGGTGGCAGAGTGAGCGGGCGTCGGCCTTCAGGCCGGTAGGCCCGGGTTCGAAGCCGGCGCATCACACTTTTTCGGTCGAAGATTGTTCTCGAGGTTTGTTGCGTTTCGGAGTCTAGTGTGCCCGAAGTTTGCGTTTTTCGCGGAGTTTCTCAGTATCTCGCGTTGGGCACCACGGAAACGGAGTCGGGGGGGTCTCCCCCCCGGGTACTGGCGCTAAACTTGCCACCACACGCCGAACTCAGCACAACTGCGCCCGAACTTTGCTTCACTGGAACTTAGCTTCGCCCGAACTTTGCTTCGCCCGAACTCAGCTGCGCCCGAACTTTGCTTCGCCCGAACTCAGCTGCGCCCGAACTTTGCTTCGCCCGAACTCAGCTGCGCCCGAACTTTGCTTCACCAGAACTTAGCTTTACCCGAACTTTGCTTCGCCCGCACTTTGCTTTGCTTCGCTTCACCAGAACTTAGCTTCACCCGAACTTTGCTTCGCCCGAACTTTGGTTCACCAGAAATTTGCATCACCCACACACGAACTTTACTGTTCCCGAACTTTAACAGCTGCCTCCAGTCTCGCCCCGCGCCGGCCTTTAGCCGAGCGCACGTACTTTTTTTTGCGATACAAAATAAATTTCGTTTATTTTTTTCACCTGAAAATGGCGGCACAAAATAAATGCTGCCACACAAAATAAATTCCAAGAATAAACTCGTTTATTTTTCCGGCCTGTGTAAACACAACGGAATCCTGCCAAAAATAAACGAAATTTATTGTCACTAAGCCATTTCCACCAGAGGGAATTTATTTTTCCCAATAAAACGCATTCTCGCATCTTGGTGGTGGGATGCTAGTGCGCCTGATACCAGCCGGCAGCAAAAGAAACGGGTACTCTTCAAGACGGCACAGAAGGTGGGGCGTTCCACAGGGTTGTGCACGAGCCGGACATCGCAGTATGGAAACAGTTCATGCAGGATTCGAAGGTGAGCGTATCTTACTCTCACTTCTGCCAGCGACGACCGTCCAAACAAATAGAGCCGGCGCAGTTAGTGCGATCGGAGACGGAAACTGTGCACAGAAACTCCCGGTACTCTTCCTCTTGCTTCTATGGGAATGACTGATATACCACGTATTATAGAACGACCCTCGCTTACCGAGCTAGCGGCGGTATTTGGCCACCTTTAGCTAAAATGCTGGTCGGGTGGCCGGGGGTGGGCAAAAGGCCCTAACCAATCCAGAAGCTCAGGGCTCGACGCTCGACAGACATCCTGTCCTGAGCCACCGTGTGTATGCCAGACGGAAAACCCTCAAATGCGAAGAGCTCAGTTGCAAAAAATGTCACACAAGCTTCAAATGCACCCAGCCAGCCGGCCAGGACAACCCCCTTATTAGCTGGCGAGCCAAGGTCGCTTGCACATTGGTCTCTTACCAAGATGAGCATCACAGGTGGTCAGAAAGTTCTGGAGGTGTTGGCAAGGCCAGTATCTTTACCACGCCCGAAATGGGTCCAAAGGGCCCCGTGCAGCGCGAATCACAACCGCAGTTGGGCTTGCGCGCAGAAAACGGGAGTTTGGCTCAAGAAAACGTCAGCGTTGTGCACCATCATTATAGCAATAAAAAGTGACACCCCTACTCCATACAACTTCTATCAAACTGCTATATTCAGCATTGTGGGTAACACCATAATAAGAACACCTTCCTTTCCATCTATCTTTGTCAAGAGCTGCAACTCAACTATTCTCCCCTTAAACCCTCAGGTGGTCGAAGAGCGGATATTGTGCATGCACGGCGGCCTTTCCCCGGAACTCCACTCGTTGGAACAGATCCGGAAGATCATCCGCCCGACCGACGTGCCGGACACGGGGCTCATCTGTGACCTTCTCTGGAGCGATCCCGAGGAAGGGATCGAAGGCTGGGGCGAGAACGACCGCGGTGTCTCGTACACCTTCGGAGCGGACGTCGTCGAAAAGTTCCTCCGAAAGCACGACCTCGACTTGGTCTGCCGCGCTCACCAGGTGCGCTTTTTCGTCGCTTTTTTTACGAGGGAACGAACCAGTACGAGTGCCAACGCCACTCTTTCTTTTTTTAAACAACTTTTCTCCTTTCCTACTTACTTTGATCATAGGTGTCACGGCAAGTTTTGGCAGCCGCTGCTGAACATGCAGTGCATGCTAATCCATGTGGTTCATGTACTTAAAAGAACTCAATGCTTAACAAAAATTGACGTGGCGGCTTTAGATTTACATCTGAATGACACCTCAACACAAAAAAAGCTGTCGACAACTAACAAGTAAAAGAATAAAACAAAACTACGCATTTCTTTAATGCAGTCTATTCATTATAACCACCTACTTATAAAAGGTGTTACGGGATAAGCCGGCAGCCGCTGCTTAACGGCAGTGCATGCAGATCCGTGTGGTCCGTGAACTAAAAAGTTCCCAGTGCTTAACGGCTTTATCACGTGGGCGGCCCTGAGATTACCCCCTCAGGTGACACCACTTTATCCCAGAAGAGAACGAGTGTAAAAGAACGGAGGTAGCACAAACTACCAGACCAGCAAAAAGATTTCTTGCCTTTTCCTAAATTCCTCATCCCTCAAAACCAGCACCAATAACAACGACCCCCCTCCCATTCGCAGGTTGTCGAAGACGGCTACCAGTTCTTCGCGTCCCGCCAGCTCGTCACCATCTTCTCCGCCCCCAACTACTGCGGCGAGTTCGACAACTCGGGAGCTATCATGTGCGTCGACCAGGACCTGTGCTGCGCCTTCCAAACCCTGAAGGCCGCCATCAAAATTGCCCCCAGGCAGCACTAGGCCGAGCGCCGCTTCGGTTGGAACGGTGTATAGAATCCACTTTGTCGGTTTTCCCAAAAACTAAGACCAGTTTCAGTTTGCTCTGGGGACAGGTTTGATGCCATCTGGCGGTTTGTCTGAAGCCAGATACCTCGGCATGAGTTCGCGTGCATCAGCTTTGGCTTTCGACAACGACGATACTTCTGTGTGGCCGACCCTGGAGGTCCGACTTCCTGCTCGAAGGCGACTCTTTCGAAGGGAAATCAAAGAGGGGCGAATGTTGACGCCGCTTTTTCTGCGCTTCGGAGGCATTGCGACCCGCCGTTTGGTGTGGTAGTCGTCTTCCGCGGTGCAAATTGGCCAAAGGCGGCACAAAATAGCGCCGGTCCAAACGCAGCGTGCAAAGCTTGAATCAGAGTTCATTTAGTGTTGACGGCCCCGTCCGCTCTGTTGCAACCGTCTGCGGACTTGTGTGCAGCGCCAGCTGCGGGCCGGCCGATGGAAACCCCTTCTCACCTCTCGGGTTGCTCCCGTTTGCCAACAAACCAAGCTAGACCACTACAGTAGACTACACTACTCGTGATACCCGCTCGGACATGGGCCTGCAAAATGGAGCCGCCCGAACAGTATCAGTTTCAAAGGCTGGAGTAATTCCGGAAAACTGTATTCACCGTGTGTATAGCTTGAACGTGCTGCCGGGCGCAGAGCTCATAGCACTGTGCGTGGGGCCACCCGCATACACTCCCTGCCACTCGCCTATGTTTCCATCTTTCTTAACCATGGTTAAGAAGACGACTGAAAGCACAGACACAAAGATAGCTCAAAGCATCTGCAAAATAACACGAAAAGCCTCTAGGCAAAACCCGTTTTCACATTTCTTCATCTAGATGACGCCTCTGCTCTCGCCGCGCCTTGTACGCCTTCTGGTTCGAGTGATCGGTAGCCACTGCAGGGAAGCCCTTTCTCTCGGCAGAATTGCGACACGGCAATCACAGTTCTGAGCTCCGTCTGCTGGAGAAACGAAAAGGCACCCGGTGCCACGTGGGCGGACGGCCGGCCGCTCCGTGACCAAGTCTACACCTCCCCTCGGCGGTGTGATACAAAACGGTGTCAAAAATTGTCAACGGGCTTCGCACGCCAGATCGACCTCCACCAGGGGGGAGCTGCAAGAGTGCGCGCCTTCATTGCGAAGGTTGCTGCTGCGGCCGCCAGGGTGGCTTTGTCAGGTCAAGTGGCGAGATCTGGGGACCCTGTGATGGCTGAGTGCACACCACCCTCGTGTTGTAGCCGTGTTGTGTACAAGGCGTCGTGGGGGCCTGGTCAACCACCTCATCACTCTCAAGCGAACTTTTCCACTCTGAACGAGAAAGGCGCCAGAGGCGGTGCAGGGCAAACCCATCCCCCCCCACAATCGGTCAGTATCTGCAAATCTCAGGAACCTCTGAAACACACTTTTATGAAGGTTTAACTCCAAAAAAAAAAAAACAAAAAAATAGAAGCCGAGAGAAAACTTGCCGTCGGGAAAAAAAAGAAGCCAATCGAAAACTCTGCGCCAAGAGAAAGGAAGAACGAAAATCGTCAGAAAGAGAGTAGGTCCTGTAAAACTAGCCTTTTAGAAATCAGTGCGAAAAAAAAAAAAAAATAAGAATAAAGAAAACCCCCCCGGTTGATCGTCGGTCATTTTCATAACCCCGCGTTGAAGGAGGAAAGAAGAAGGGGAGAGAAGAAGTAGCTTTGCTTACAAGGACCCATGAAGCGGGCAATTTGAGACAGGAAGCGATGTACGGTGAAAAATACAATCAGGGATGTGGTAGTGGGAGAGAGCTCGCACAGCGCTTTTCTCCGGTGACCCCGGATGCCGAAGAACACGCCATGAACCACACGGTGAACTCCAGCAACCTTTGCTCGAGTGAAACCAGACTCTCCAAAAGCAGGTGTGCCACACCCGCAAATAGGGTGTGAAATAGGGTGTGCACAGGGTGTGGTCACACCCGCACTTGAGGCCGGACTTTAGCTCGAACAAAAGTTGCTGGAGTTCACCGTGCAATGGAGTGTGCACACCCTATATTTCCGGGTGTGGTCACACCCGCACTTGAGGCCGGACTTTAGCTCGAGCAAAAGTTGCTGGAGTTCACCGTGCAATAGAGTGTGCACACCCTATTTCCGGGTGTGGTCACACCCGCACTTGAGGCCGGACTTTAGCTCGAGCAAAAGTTGCTGGAGTTCACCGTGCAATAGAGTGTGCACACCCTATTTCCGGGTGTGGTCACACCCGCACTTGAGGCCGGACTTTAGCTCGAGCAAAAGTTGCTGGAGTTCACCGTGCAATAGAGTGTGCACACCCTATTTCCGGGTGTGGTCACACCCGCACTTGAGGCCGGACTTTAGCTCGAGCAACAGTTGCTGGAGTTCACCGTGGTGATTGATTGCCCACGTGCGCAAGAAATACGAGCTCGTCACTCGCACAACCGCGGCTGATGCAAAACTAATGATGATGATGATGGGAAGCGAGAGAGTTGTTTTCGTTGAACGTTGCGCCTGATCGTTTTACGTAAAGCTGGTTCAGGACGCCAGTGAAAATGCCACGGTTTGCGTCGACGAGCTTCTCATTTCCTCCAAAACATTTCATGGTTAGTAACAAAAAAAGGATGCTGGTTGTGCTCACGCGCGGCGACATCGACCAGTGCGAACATGGAAGACCGAAATCACGTGCTTAGAATACTTCGAGCCTCTCCCGTCACCCCCCGATCTCCACTGTTGTGAGCAGGAACCACTTCGCTTATTGGCTTCTTCGTCTTTTTCTTATTTCTTTTCCGCTTTTCTTCATAAATTATTGTTTCCGTCATATTTTCACAGTACTAGATGGAAGAGCTGTTCCACTTTTTTTTTTTTTTTTTTTTTTGCGTGCTTTACTCGGGTATCCAATCCGACAGTACACGAAGCGGCGCTCCGTGCGGCGTGGACAAGAACGAAGGAATGTGAGGTGAAATTATCCTACTTTCACAGTGGAGTATCAAGGAAGAGGTGCGTCTGATCTTGCAACCCTGAGGGTGCCGACTATCACACACTCGTGGAGTTTTGAGAGCGAAAAGGGGTTTCCTTTTTGTATAAGCACCTGCTTTATAGGAAATGCTCGAGGAGACTGCCAGTTGCGATAGATCAAAGGAGGTAAATGTGCTGTAGCCCACACGAAACACAGGTAAATCTGGGTTTAGTGGCGGGCGTAAGCGTTCAACAAAAAAAGACCCTCTTTGTAGTTGTATTGTTTTCTCCCCCTCCTTCGAAATGAGCACAAGGCAGTCTCTCGAGTATTTCGTATAAGCATCTGCTTTGCAGTACTTGAAGCCGCCAGCCAACGAAACCTACCCACTAAAGCACGAGGCAGCCACGCGAGTATTTTCTCTCTGAAAATGAACAGGCGCACTCGACCCCATCCCAGCATCAAAAAGCACAGTACTCTATCCAGCCGTTCCGAGCTTCAACTCATCATCGTTCTTTCGAGTAATTTTCGTTACTCGCGACTCTATCCTGTTCCTCATTTTTTATTTGTTACCCCCTCTTTATCCAGCCCCCCCGGGGGGGTTCTTCCACTTTTTGTTTTGCGCTTCTTGTCTTTTTTTTTTTTTTTTTTTTTTTTTCACCCTTCCCCTCTTTTTGTTTCGTAGAGCGACACTCAAGGAATGAAGAAAACACGGATACGGGGACGGAGTGGGGCTTATGCCCTCAAAGGAAGGTCGCAACACTTACAAACTTGGCCAGCCGTAGTTAAAGTGGGTCATCATGCCTACATCCCTCAATCCACCCACCTCCCAGCCTCAATGGTCAACCGGAGACCCTAAAACACCGAACCTCTAACCACACAATAAACGCTAGGAAGTTGATGACTCTCGCATGCTTTCTCTCGTTGCAGCGTAGTTTAGAGTGCCCGTTCCTACGAGGGAACTAACCAGAAAGAGTGCCAACGCCCGCGTTTTGCGGACGTCCCAGCAACCCGCTAACCTGGGCCAAGGGGCAGCGCCTTACTGTCCGACCATTGTCTGATTCCCTCCTGCAATCTAAAGCGGGGGAGGAACGGCGAGCGTCCGCATGGGGTGGGACTGAGAAATGGTCGCACCATGATTCCCTCCTGCATTCTAAAACGGGGGAGAAACGACGAGCGTCCACATGGGGTGGGACTGAGAAGCAAGGAGAATGGTCGCACCGCCATGACTCCCTCCTGCATTCTAAAACGGCGAGGAACAACGAGCCTCCGCATGCGGCAATGGTCGCACCGCCATGATTCCCTCCTGCATTCTAAAACGGCGAGGAACAACGAGCCTCCGCATGCGGCAATGGTCGCACCGCCATGATTCCCTCCTGCATTCTAAAACGGGGGAGAAACGGCGAGCGTCCACATGGGGTGGGACTGAGAAGCAAGGAGAAAGGTCGCACCGCCATGGCTCCCTCCTGCATTCTAAAACGGCGAGGAACAACGAGCCTCCGCATGCGGCGGGACTGAAGAATGGTCGCACCGCCGCGCGGAGAGTATCGCGACAGGTTGAAACACTCACGGGAGAAGCTTGCACAAACCCAACAGATCCCGCATTATCCGAGCATTGTCACAGTTCGAAATCGACGAAATTGCAACGTGGCTTCGGGCCCCGCTGTAACTGCACACATCGCAGATGCAGCTGAGTCGTCGGCCCTGAGCTGCGTGTCCCCACACTGCTCAAAGGTTTGCACTCCAGGGAACTGCCGGATAAGGTAGGGGAAGGTAGACGATCAAACATATTCCCGGCCCTTTCCTTTTCCTCTTCCCCACCGCCGCGTTAGTAGAACCCCCCCCCCCCTCTCTCTTTTTTTACCCCAGTTCCTTTCGGAATGCTAGTTCTCCTTCCGTCTTTCTTTCTCTTTCGGCCCGCGTTCTTCGTTTCCGTTCGTGTTTTCTTCCCGTTTCCTCCTTGTCGTCCCGCGCTCCGAGGTTGAGGCTGCTGGCCGGCGGCTAGATGCATCGCCCAGGGCAGACCCCCTGCGTCTGTGCCCGCCAGCGTGCTGTGTTGCATTGCATTCTTGTCCAACCAACACACCGCAAAACGGCTTCGTCCCAGCGTGCTGTGTTGCATTGCATTCTAGTCAAACTAACACATCGCATCACGGCTTCGTCCCAGCGTTCTGTGTTGTATTGCATTTTGTCCAACTAACACACCGCATTACGGCTTCGTCCCAGCGTGCTGTGTTGCATTGCATTCTAGTCCAACTAACACACCGCACTACGGCTTCGTCCCAGCGTGCTGTGTTGCATTGCATTCTAGTCCAACTAACACACCGCACTACGGCTTCGTCCCAGCGTGCTGTGTTGCATTGCATTCTTGTCCAACTAACACACCGCAAAACGGCTTCGTCCCAGCGTGCTGTGTTGCATTGCATTCTAGTCAAACTAACACATCGCATCACGGCTTCGTCCCAGCGTTCTGTGTTGTATTGCATTTTGTCCAACTAACACACCGCATTACGGCTTCGTCCCAGCGTGCTGTGTTGCATTGCATTCTAGTCCAACTAACACACCGCACTACGGCTTCGTCCCAGCGTGCTGTGTTGCATTGCATTCTTGTCCAACTAACACACCGCAAAACGGCTTCGTCCCAGCGTGCTGTGTTGCATTGCATTCTAGTCCAACTAATACACCGCATCACGGCTTCGTCCCAGCGTGCTGTGTTGCATTGCATTCTAGTCAAACTAACACATCGCATCACGGCTTCGTCCCAGCGTTCTGTGTTGTATTGCATTTTGTCCAACTAACACACCGCATTACGGCTTCGTCCCAGCGTGCTGTGTTGCATTGCATTCTAGTCCAACTAACACACCGCACTACGGCTTCGTCCCAGCGTGCTGTGTTGCATTGCATTCTAGTCCAACTAACACACCGCACTACGGCTTCGTCCCAGCGTGCTGTGTTGCATTGCATTCTTGTCCAACACACGCACTACGGCTTCGTCCCAGCGTCACGGCTTCGTCCCAGCGTGCTGTGTTGCATTGCATTCTAGTCCAACTAACACACCGCGCTACGGCTTCGTCATCCGAAACGGGAGCGAAGGAGTACTGCAGGGAACAGAATACTGGAGTTTACGCTGCTCGGATTGCGGGACTCGGGAGAGCCTAAGGCACGGCCACCCCTCCCGCGTGGGGTTAGGGCCCTCGGATCCGTGGCGTACCCAGTGACAAACAGGCTTCGACTCGCGAATAATTGTTAAGCGACACCAGTCAAGTGGGGACTTGGCTGAGTTGACATTGCCGCAGTGGGACAACTGCCGCCATCGTCTGTTGCCCGATATCCTCGCGTCCGGCAGTTGGCAGGTCACGCCCCAATGCTGAACGTGTCGCGACCTGTGCCGCGAAAGCGGTGTTGGTCGTCATCATTTCTCTTGGAACGTCTGTGCACCTCAACGTTGGGGCTCGTCGGCAACAATGGTCGGATGGGAAACTGGTGACTGCCCATATTGACCGGATCCAGCGGTTGTGTCTTGCCATGTTAGCTGGATCATTAGCCGGATCTAGCGGTTGTGTCCTGCTGGGGAGTGGAAGAGAAGAGCACTGAAGATGCCACGAATTCTACGGTAGAGAGGCTTTCATGTCCCATACAGCGATTGAAACGCGAGATAGTCAGCAGAAACGCGCAGGAAGACAAGAGGGGGTGGGAAAGAAACAAGTCGTCACACCCCTGTCGCATGCTCAGAAGGCTGCCGTTCTTGGGGCTGAAAGGTGCGCATTCTCAGCCATTTTTTACACCCAAGCACCGAGAGGCGTAGAACTTCTTCGAGTCTACGCGTGTGCAAGGGATCGAGTATCGGTCGCCATGGGCTCGCTTTGTGGTAAGCCGCTGCCTGCGCTGTCCCGCACCTGTACGTCAGCCCAGTTTCTGTTTTCTTGTTCAAGACTATGCAAATCCTGCAGGGAATAGCTGGCTAGAAACAGCTGACTAGACCTCTTTGAGTTTATGCTGCTCACGATAGCGGGAGTCGGAAATATGCAGCCCCTTTCGTGAGAAGCAGCGAGGAAGAAACCCTCCTTCTTCCATCATACTAGAAAAAAACAGGGTTCCTTTGTGCCCCTTTGGCACCCAAAGGAAGGATAGCAAGAAACGTCGAAAAAAAAGACGCCAGACCGCACATCAACCCCGGTTGATTGTAGGCAACATAATCTCTATAAAAATTCTGAGGGCCAGTGCGTCAGGCTGCCGGTCTGACAAGGAAGAGCGCTCGTGTGATGAGCGCGTTCACCGCCACTCGATAAAACGCGAGGCGGCACCGATCCTTTTCTAGAAGCTGTCCAGCGGGGGCAGTCCCAGCCACGTAATTTCGAATTCGGCGACAAGTACCCGATCAAGAGTCAGTCAGGGAGTGAGATACCCGAACAAGGGTCAGTCAGGGAGTGAGATGCTTGCGGGCCAAGCTCTGCTTACGACTAGCATCTACCGGTTTCTTGAGGAGAGGACCCGGGCGGCTCAGCGGCTCAAGGCTGGGTGGTAGGAGGCTGTGGTGTCCTCTGAAATCTGCGAAGGACCTTCGCAGGCAGGGCTTACGCTCCGTTTTCGGCCTCAGAGAAAATATATAAAAACGCGGACAACAGACCGGTACGGGCTACAAGGCAACCCCTGCTCAACTTGTAGAACGTGGGGGGCCCAAGACTACACTCCACGAAAGAATGTACTTGGTGTCGGTCACAAACAGTCCCGGACATGGCTAGCCATAACCGTACCGAAAGCGTGCACTAAATATACAACCCGTAACCATATAGCCCTTTCTTGCTCTAAGAGAACCCATTCATGAACGGTCACACGGAGACCCTAAACCCCCGGAATTTCAAAGCGAACTTTAACTATAAAATACGCGTGGTCCACATGTGGGCGCTTAAGGTTCGAGGGAAAAGTTGAACGCTTACGCCCGCCACTAAACTCAGATTCACCGGTGTTTCGTGTGGGCTACAGCACATTTTACCTCCTTCGATCTTTTGCAGCTGGCAGCCTCCTTAAGTATTTCCTACAAAGCAGGTGCTTATACAAAAAACCTTTCCCCATATGTGCGGCGGGCAAGAAAAAAAACTGCGACACCTGGCAGTGCGGCTAGGCGACTTGGGCCTAGACACCCCTGCATGTGGACCAACCTGTGGCAAGCACATGTGGGGAAAAAAATAAATAAATAAATAAATCAAAACGTGGAAGCACACGTGGGGGAAAAAGTCCCAAGTATTTTTAAGGTGTGGACGTTCCTCAGGTGGAGCGTAAGCCCTGTTCGCAGGGGAAGATATACGCGAAGGCACGGGGACCGAGATGATCATGAAGGTAGACTAGCCAGCGTCAGGTCTAGCAGGCCGGTAAGCCGCCTAACCCTCTACTTCTTCTAGGAAACCCCTGTACAAAGCAGGTGCTTATACAAAAAAAAGACAGTCGCGCCCTCTCTCTCTCTCTCTCTCACCATGCAAGGCGTCGCGAGGGTGCTCCTTACTGTGGGTGGGCTGCTGATCTTCGTCCTTTGGATGCGGCATCCAACGGCCGCCGCAGCTGTCTTGGAGCAGCCTTCGGCGACAACTGCCTCCCCTCACGAGGGCGAGGACACAACCGGTCCAAACACCAACGCAGCTTGCGCCGCGCCGCCGACACAGCAGACTCGAGCCGCCTCCCAGTTTCGTCCGTCGATGAGCGACATTGTTCTCCCATGCCGGTACGTCCCTTTTTTTATTTCAGGAACAACCTCTATGTTTCGAGCGATGCTCTTTGATTCCTCACGGATATCCTCAAGTCTGCGATGGGAATAAATCGGATCGGTTTCGCGAAGCAGGCCTGCGAGCGCGGTGTCACGTGCCTGTCGCACGACGCGAAACCCTTGAGGTCTCCGAGCCGTCCGCCTAGGTTCTTCACCCAAGAGAAGGCGGCGGGAAGAAGTAGCAACATGACGTCGTGGGAACAGCGGCAAGTCGTCTATTGGCGATGCAGGAACATCTGCATTTCGCTTGCGAGCTTTCTTCGGCATAGTCGCCGTCTTCAGAGCTCGACCCTTGTAGTGTTCCAAACCCGGCAAGCTGAGCCGATCTGGGTATTTGTAGTTCAGCCCTTGGGCTGCGCGTACCGTCTCGCATGGTGCGACGCCTTCTCCTTTCTTGAGACGTCAGTCGCGTTCAACCTTTCGCCTACTGCGACCTTGTCCCTGGCGTATGGCCACTCGTTGTGGCGTCTCCATCTCCGATTATTTTCTCCGGGCGTGGGTGGGTGGGAGGAGAAATACGGCCCTGTTAAGGTGGTAGATGCGAGGCGGCCATCCTGGCCCAGTTGCCGAGGTTGACTATCTGAATAATAATAAGCATTTATTCGGCAAGATAATTTCCGTTTATTTTGTCGAGGTGTCGGTTTTAGTCCCGAGGGAGGCCCGAGGGGGGGTTTGCAACCCCGAGCCACGAGCGGAGCGAGTGGCGAGGGGTTGCAAACCCCCCCGAGGGCCTCCCGAGGGACTAAAACCGACACCGAGGCAAAATTGGCGGAAATTATTGCCGAATAAATGATTTTATTGGGAAAAATAAATTCCCGAGGATGGAAAGAAAACCATACTGCTTTGCAGTTATGTTGGTGTCTAGCAGAACGTTGCGTAGCAAATGTGCACGGCAGAACGTTGTGTAAGACGTTGAGCATATTGCATTGCAGTTACGTTGGTGTTTAGCAGAACGTTGCGTAGCAAATGTGCGCGGCAGAACGTTGTGTGTCTGAGACATTGCGTAGCAGAACGTTGTGTAGGAGTGGAGTTGTTGTAAGTGACAGGTCACAGATCAATGTGCCTGGTTGTTCTGCTGCAACTGGGGGAGTCCCGGCAGGTTGACGTTGTAGTTCACAACATACTCTCCGCCTCGTACACAGGTGCACTTTTTGCAGGCACCTTGGCGTTCTTCAGAATGTCATCTGCCTCGCGCTGGCGCTTCGACGGCATCGGGATTTTGATTTCTTCCTCTGTCCTTGGGCTGTTTTCACAGTTGGCAGGATCAGAAAGGATGAATTAGACTCAAAACGAGCTCAAAACACGCGATTTCACTCACCACAGGGAGAAAAAAAATTTTGCGAGGGGTCTCCCCTACAGATTTCTGCCTACGACCTTATTTTGCGCCGCCAGCTATTTTCAGTCGGAAAAATAAACGAATTTATTTCGCCGCCAGCTATTTTCAGTCGGAAAAATAAACGAATTTATTTCCCTAGGGACAATAAATTTCATTTATTTGTTTCGACTGAAAATAGCTGGCGGCGCAAAATAAATTCCGAGATCGGAAAAAAATAAATTCGTTTATTTGTCCGGCCTGTGTAAACACAACGGAATCCTGTCAAAAAATAAACGAAATTTATCGTCACGCTCCGCAAGCCATTTCCACCAGAGGGAATTTATTTTTCCCAATAAAAACGGAAAAAACCATATTGGACACACTTAAGTCGGGAAATTATTTATCGGAAACTGTTACCGATAAGTAATTTTTTGTTACCGATAAGTAATTATTTTGTTACCGATAAATAATTATTTTGTTACCGATAAATAATTTCTTGTTGCCGATAAATAATTTCGTGCTACCGATAAACAATTTCTGTTACCGATAAATAATTTCGTGTTACCCACCCCCTCCTTGTTGTGATGGATGAGAAATTTGAGTTCTGACGGTATCCATCTTGAACACGGGACATCCCTGCGAACAGCCTTCTGAAGGAGCGCAACACTTGAGAAGAAGAAAATGATCGTTTCTTTTGACAACTGAAGAATGGGAAAATGGGCTACTGGGTGAGAGCTTTTGTCCGTTCTTGAGGATGTTTAGCTCACGACATCGTACGTGGCTAACCGCAGTGGAAACGAACCAGCAGGAAGCAAAACCTTCGAGGCCTGCGTGTGATGATCTATAATTGGTGGACTACGCTCGGGCAGACTAGAGAACGACAAAGCACTTGTGCGGCAAACACCTTTGGTGGCAGGGAACCAGTGTTGAACCAAGTTGGAACTAGGACCCAAACTTGGACCTAAAACTTGGACCAAAAACTTGGACCGAAAACTTGGACCAAAACTTGGACCCAAAACTTGGATCCTGCACCCCTTCAACCCACCGCAGGTGTGCTCATGCTACGCCCATGCAACGGGCCACGGCGACTACAATAGATGGCTCTTTTTCTTGTCCTTTTCCGCAATCATGCGCTTCATATGCCCACTCAAGGAATATCGACATGTATCCTTCCCGACTCAACTCTGAGGCTGGCGGGTGCTTGCCTCGCGCCTGACTCATCCGAGAACACAAGCTGCAGGCTTGCGTTTCTCAGCTATGACTTCTCCTGCAGGATGCCCTCGGCTGCGCTTCTGTGCTGTGGTGGCTTGTGGCAACTCTTGGCCAAGTCAACGTTTCTGCCACTAATCCCTCACACCGAAGTGATTATGAGTTGCCTTAACGAAACGAACCTGTGGAGCTGAACTCAGGCTGATAGGTGGGCCTTCTACAACGTTAGCACCGGATAGCAAGTAAGCGTATCCGACCCCTGGCACAGAAGGCACGCGGTATCGGTAAACTGTGTCGCGCACTCAGACAGAATTGACAGCTTGTACTTGGAACCCTTTCTCACGGTCAGTAATCTGGACAACAATTACGCTGGACGAATATCAGGAAACGACGAATATCTTTGGGCTGTTTCAAAAATCTTCTCGAAAAATCCAGGGTCAAAAGGGCCTTCCCCCCAAAAAAATAAGACTCCAGATACGCAAACTCTTTCGAACGCTGCACACGGGTATCCTTCAAGTGACCTCTAACTATCATGTTGCATAAGGCGTATCCGGATCTGAAAGCCGAAGACTTTGTAACACTTTACCGCAACCGAAGTCGCGAACCGGGTTCGGCTTGCACTGCAAAAGCAGCATAATTGTGTCTTGCGCACGAGCGCGGAAATCCGCCACCCACCATTCGGTTAGATATTGCAAGAACACAATTGCGAAGCGTACTACAAACGGATAGTGTTACAAAGGCGAACGAATCATGCGAGAACCTATGGAGGGGCCCCTCGACAGCTTTCAGAACACGGCATAGTAAGTCAAGAGTCGGATAAGCGTGCGCACATTCTACTCCCGTTTGATCTGCATTTTCCACCTTTCCCCCCTTTCTTTGATCTGCTGGTGTATGTATTCTTTATGATAAAGTTGAGTTTTGACTCCTCTACCCAAGGCAATGCTTTACTCCGATGAACCGTTCCGACAAGACAACTCTGATTGACTGTCTGTTCGATTGTAGTGCCATGGTGCCGTCATGGCAGTAACGTGATATACGAAACCTTACTCGAACTCTTCTCTCGACACAGTGATCAACGCAGCTGAACAGATTGGGCGGCAGAGCAATCACTTCTCCAGCAACAAAATCTTGTCCCGTATATCCCAGTTTCGGCTATCCGGGCGCAAAATGTGCCTGAAGAGGGCTTCGACCTAGCCTTCACGGGCACCAATTTGTTTCGGATCGAAAATTATTTATCGGTAACAGAAATTATTTATCGGTAACACCAAAATTATTTATCGGTAAGGGTAGGCGGTTTTTTTTTTTTGGCCCATGTCCGCGCGCGCGTAAATTTTTGGAACCCCCCGGAAAAAAAAAACTTTTGCAAAAAAAAAACTTTTGGGATCTGTGCATTGGAACCGGTCGTGAGAGCGACTGCAGGCGTAGTCACGAGCGTGTCCGGCTCGGGAAAAGTCGAAAACCTGTTCATCACACCGATACTTCACGGCGATGCAAATCGCGTAGACGTTGTTTACCTCAGTGTGTATTGACTTTGAAGCCGACTATGCCCGGTGCTGGGTTGGTGCGCTGGGCAAGCAATATCGTGATACTTTGACGTTGGTGCCAATCTAAACAGCAAGATTTGCGTAGCTTTAGCCAGCTCCTGCTGGACGCAGTCGAAGCACGCGGGATACAAGCACAGCCTCAGCCTCGAAACCGTGCGCGGTTTTACCGGCAAGGCATGTCGGGGGGTTTTTTTGCCGCTGTGGTGCGATTATCACACAGAACCAGTCCGCGGGCAGTGCACGCGTCTATGCCTTCCGACGCCTGGAGCAGCTACTAGTAGGGACGTATCTGAGACTCGACTGAGGAGGCATTAAAAGGACGCAGGGCAAGCGATGCGTTCGCGGTGCTTGCGACATAGTGCTTTGCACTTGACCGGCGGCAATGCTTGTGCCGAGGTATATTTGCGAAGAAAACGGCACTCGGACCGTGACATCGCAATGGGGCATGTCAGAAGAGAGATACAAGATTGACGGACACCCGCACAATCGACAGTCCTCTGGTTCACTGCTTTATCGTTCGCGGCGTACCCGGCGAACCGCGATCTCGAGTTTAAACCCGATCCTCTGCAGCCCTTCGACTATGGAACTGTTGAACTCTAGACTGCCACCGCAACCCCTCGGACACATCAAGCTCACCACATTCATCTTTGAGCTCATCGTCCAGGAATTCCACCAACAACGGGCACAAAAGTGCCAACAGCGGACCGGCCAGTAGTATAGCCGGTACATACGGTGTGAAGCGGTAGGTAGAGCCGGTACATACGGTGTGAAGCGGTAGGTAGAGCCGGTACATACGGTGTGAAGCGGTAGGTAGAGCCGGTACATACGGTGTGAAGCGGTAGGTAGAGCCGGTACATACGGTGTGAAGCGGTAGGTAGAGCCGGTACATACGGTGTGAAGCGGTAGGTAGAGCCGGTTCATACGGTGTGAAGCGGTAGGTAGAGCCGGTTCATACGGTGTGAAGCGGTAGGTAGAGCCGGTACATACGGTGTGAAGCGGTAGGTATAGCCGGTACATACGGTGTGAAGCGGTGTGTAGCCGGTACACACGGTATGAAGCGGTGTGTAGCCGGTACATACGGTGTGACATCCAGTAGCAGAAAGTCTTGTGGCAAAAGTTTTTTTTTTTCTGAAAAGTTTTTTTTTTGCGCGCGCGCGCGTAAATTTCTGTGGGCCGACGGACATGGGCCAAAAAAAAAAAACCGCCTACCCTAACAGAAATTACTTATCGGTAACACCAAAATTACTTATCGGTAACAGAAATTACTTATCGGTAACACCAAAATTATTTATCGGTAACAGAAATTATTTATCGGTAACACGACATACCAGGTGAAAAATAACGGGGCCCAAACTCGGCCTGCTCAGAAAAAAAGGCGTATATTTAGAGTGTAAGTAACTACTACGTAGTTTCTGACACTCTACTAAGCTCGCTTAAAAATCCGGAATTGTAACGCCACCCGGTGACCATTGTCGTAAAGGGGTCAATTCCCATTCACGAGCATTCTCAAAACTTTTTGCCCATTCACGAGCATGCTTGAACTTTTCGCCCATTCACGAGCATTCTCGAAGTTTTTGCCCATTCACGAGCATGTTTTAACTTTTCGCCCATTCACGAGCACTGCCATTCCCATTCACGAGCATGATTTTTTTTTTCGCCCATTCACGAGCATTCCTCAATAGTTTTAGCCCATTCACGAGCATAGCCTAACTTTTTGCCCATTCACGAGCATGCTTCAAACTTTTTGCCGATTCACGAGCATGCTCAAAACTTTTTGCCCATTCACGAGCATGCTCAAAACTTTTTGCCCGTTCACGAGCATTCTTAATTTTTTTGCCCCATCACGAGAATTCAAGCATAACTTGCCATAGGTCAAATTGGCTCAATTTGGGGTTCTCCTGCTGCGTAGTGGTGGGATTGGGCCTTGGACACCTTGGGTCACTCAACAGCTCAGTCTTGACAGTCAATGACTGTCCAGGCCTTGTGACCCTGGATGGCGTTTTCCCCCTTTTTTTTTTTTTTTTTTTTTTTCCCGACGACAACTAGTGTCAGACTAGCCTACCCGAAGGCAGTTGATTTCTTTAGGCGAGGTTTCTCTACCGGCGGAAGTTGTTTGGGTTAGCGTTTTTTTTTTTTTTTTTCATCCCCTCTGATTTTTTAGCGTCTCCGGTTTTTAAGGGGGTTTGCCGGAGACTGGGAGGGTTTTTTTTTTTTTTTTTGGGTTCATGTCAGGGGACTTTAAAAGTTTGGGGTCCGAGCCAAAAACCCGGTTTGAGCCAAAAAACCGGTTTGGTTATGTAGGTCGGTGTATCACACTTGCATGCGGTGCTGCATCACGAGCGGGCTACTTTCTGCACTCTGTGTGGAGTTTTCCGCACTCTAGGCACTCTCGGTTTCCATGATCCACATGAAGGAAGCAAAAAGAAGCACTGTGTTGGTCAGAAAAGCACATTTTTCTTTCAGAACAAAAGGTTGCAATAAGAAATGACAAAAAGGCGGAGACGTAAAGAAACACCAGCTTCATGATGAGCCCCCCACTCCCCCCCACTCCCCGTTTTTCCCCCTTTTTAGGTTAAGCTGTTTTTTGAGGGCTTATTTGTACGCTATTACAGGCAGGTACGTTCATTACTACTATAGTACTACTACACAGTGAAGGTGGTAAAACTTTGAAATCGGTCTATAAGATTTTTTTTTTTCCCCTCAAAAACTCAAACCGGTTTATTCGGTTTGTCAAACCGATAAACCGGTATTTTAAAGTCCCCTGGTTCATGTTCTTTTTTTTCCGAAGCCATTGAATTTGATGATGGTTTTTTTTTTGGCGTTCTTGTTTCGAGGTTTTTAGGGTAACCAACCATGATCATGATGATGTCTTTTTTTCATTTTCGAAGAATATGATTGGTAGGAAGCGTCGGAACTGGCAGCAAGTTAGAAAGTGGTCGCCAAACAGACTACAACTAAATACAACCTGGGCAAAAGTCTAAATCGCAGGCAGTACAATGCCAGGGGGTAGGGCCCGATCGGTTGTCACCATCAGCGCTCCCTTCGCCCGAACAACCCGGGGCATCGCAATCCCATTCGCCCTTCTTTCGTTGTATCAAAAGCTGTCCACATTTGCAGTGAAGCTTGAGGGAACGGGCTCTTTTCCTCGCTGCTTGCTTTGGCGCTGGCTTTGGCGCGGGCTTCGGGGCTGGCTTCGGCGCTGGCTTTGGCGCGGGCTTCGGGGCTGGCTTTGGCGCTGGCTTCGGGGCTGGCTTCGGGGCTGGCTTTGGCGCGGGCTTCGGGGCTGGCTTTGGCGCAAGACTTAGAGCAAGTTAGACACATCCTGAACAGTAGTCTTTGTCACACCCCTTGCAGAACCAGGATTGTGTTGTCGGTGACTCCATGGTCACCTTTACCCACTTTTTCTTCATCGGGTTTGTTAGGCACGAGCCTGTGCGGTCGCAAAGCCACGTCCCTTTTATCCGCCGAACAAAGGTTTGCCCGCAGTGCGAACACTGTGGTGTCTTCATACGCCGCCGTCTTTTTGCACTCGGCTGGTGCGAGCGGAGTGGCTGGGTCGGTTGGTGAACTTGGTCAGAGTCTGACTCGGACTCAAACTCTGAGCTACTAGTAGACTCGGAGAGGGGGGCTCGGTGCTGAGCCTGTTGGGCAATGGGCCCATCGAGTGCAGGCCCGGCCGCAGGCTCGGCCGCAGGCCCTGCTGCAGGAGCTCTTTTTGCAGCAGGTTTTCCTGCTGCCTTCGCAGCGGGAGCAACCAGGTCCTCGTCATGTGCGGCCTCGGATCGGTTTGCCGCGGGTTTGGGTGCAGGCTTGGCCGCAGACTTCCTTCGCGCTCTTTGTGCTGGAGCAGCTACCCGTGGTCCTGTGTTGCGCACAACAGCTGCAGGAATCTCTTCACGACCAGCAAGCTCTTCTTGCGTTGCCGTGCAACCAGTGCGATTGTGCCCTGTGGCCCCGCATCGCCCGCACCTGATTGCGCGACGTTGCCTGGGTTGCTGAGGTGCAGCCCCTCCATCACCAGCTGCTGCAGCCACAGCTCCAGCTGACTCGAAGCGGTTCTCCACTTGCCGACCCCGCCCTCTCCGTCGAAGAGGTGGTGGCATAGTGTCATCCTTCACCCACTGGCTGCGAACTGGGGGGTTGACGCCCTGCTGGTAGGCAGCGCAGTAGGTGCTATACCGGACGTCGGATCGAAGGAGCGACTTTGGATTCACCCGCAGGGAAAGCAACACACAACAGGCGTGCGGACAGGGTATCTGCACCAGCCGCGACCGTGCACAAGTGCATGTGTACTCATTTTCTCCTGAGAAAGGGAGAACAACACAGAAATGCAAGTTGCCCCCGTCAACCACAGAGAACATCCTCCTCCCGTCTTGCCTGAATCCTGCGGGGGTGATGGTGAGGGCAGAGGCCTCGGCGATGTTGGCCATTACGTGGGTGAGGGGAACGGGTAGAATGGAGTCGGGTAATCTTTGACCGGCGTCCAAACTCTCTATCTTCTCTTTATTCTGTGAGAAGTAACGAGCCACCAACTTCCAGTACTGCGTGAACAAGTGCACAACGTGCCTTTTTCTGGCACTCAGCAATGCCTTGTTCAATGACTCGGACGAGTTGGTACTGTCGTGGAGCGTGCCAACTGTTTGACCAAGTGCTCTGGAAGCCCCGTGTGGGAGATATGGCTCTGCCCACAAGGCTTTGCACGGCAGAATGTACTCAAGCAGGCTTTCAGCCCGGTCAGGTACGCGCAAACGGATTGCATCAGCTCGGAGGACGAAGGCCTCTTCGTTCTGCGCACGTGCCAAGGCAAATACGTCCCCATCAAAATCATGAGTTTTCATCCGACTCCTCACGTTGTCGCGGAGGTGGACAGTGCAATTCAAATGTATTGCATCCGGAAGCTCCGCGCTGATGACTGCGTCCAAACCTCCTCTTCGGTCACTCATGAGAGTCACCCCGGCCAGAGAACCAAAGCTTTGCCGCACAGAGCGAAGAAAGCTTCTCCATGCGACATTGCACTCGTGCATTCCGGGGTAAACCCCGATTGCCATCGGCACAATTTTTGCCTGGGGATCAAGGGTGCAGCAGGCCAGAAGGTGTCCAGGCTGTCCCTTCAGATGCGCCCCATCCACGGACACGAATTGCGATCCGAATGTGCGGAACGCGTGCTTGCTGCAAGAGAGAACAAGGAATGCATGATGGAATACCCCAGCGACACGATGCACATACGCATCGGTGCCAGGGTTTTGCAGACTCAAGTGGTCCAGGAAGTCTGCTACTTCCCGGTACGAGTCTTCAACCGACCCGTACACGTCATCGAGAACCTTCTTGATGGCCCCGGACGCAACCTTGGGGGATACCCTTATCCCCGCCACGCCGTCAAAAAATGCGGCCAGCATGCGGGGCTTCACGCCCTCGTTCTCCACGACGAACTGACGCATCTCCGATGCGACAACCTTCTTCATACCTTTCGTCGAACCGCTGTCGACGCCTTCGCAGGTATGATCTACCCTGGCTACACACTCCCAGGAGTTGCCCCGCTTGCACACAGAGATGTAAAATGAGCAGTGGGCGGTCTGCTGGTTGGGTCCGGTGGCTTCGGTGTTGGCTGGTCCATCGCTGTCGTCACTGTTGGTGTGGCCTTCAACATTGCTGTTGTCGTCGTGGACATCGGGGACGTTGTTGCTATCATTGTCGCTGTTGTGCGGTTCTACTGCTACATGTAGGGCTGGCCTGCCAAGCGTGCAGCTGCACCGGTAGATGACGCCGTGGGCGTTGCGGTTACGCTGCTGCAGTGTCTTACCCGAGGCATTTGCTTCAATCTTAATCGCGGCGCAGGCAGCTTCCAGGTCAGCGAACGTCATCCCCACATCGACCTTTGGGCGCGCGGCTTTCGGCGGCATACTATCACTACCCTTGCTAACCACCAGTGGTAACCTGCTTGCTGGGGGGGGTCGAATACAGGAGGTACCTTGAATAGAAGAGGCATTTTGGCAAAAAGTTGGATTTTTTCTTGGTCCGCACAGTAAGAGAGATGAGTGGCGAACAATTGAAGACTGGAGTTGGTCGCTAGTTGCCCGAATGTACAAGGTTAATGACAAAAGTTAAGGATTGCTCGCGAGAAGACAAGGTTTTCGTGAACGGGCAAAAAGGTCTGCAACATGCTCGTGAATGGGCGAATCTTATGAAGCATGCTCGTGAATGGGCAAAAAGTTGTGAGCATGCTCGTGAATGGGCAAAAAGTTTGAAGCATGCTCGTGAATGGGCAAAAAGTTAGGCCATACTCGTGAATGGGCAAAAAGTTATGGCCATGCTCGTGAATGGGCGAAAAGTTAGGCCATGCTCGTGAATGGGCAAAAAGTTTAAGGTGCTCGTGAATGGGCAAAAAGTTTGAAACATGCTCGTGAATGGGCAAAAAGTTAAGCCATGCTCGTGAATGGGCAAAAAGTTAAAGATTGCTCGTGAATGGGAATTGACCCGTCGTAAAGGTTCCTTTAAGGTATCGTATACTAGTATTCGTATCGTATCTGCGGTAGTGGCAGTACGTGTGTTTGCGACTTTTGAGTACTTACAGTATTGCGGTATTGAAGGGCAACCCACTGTGCAGGCTAGAAAGACATAGGCTGCGTAATTTCGTGGTGGAGTTTTTTTACTGGTTGCGATAGTGGGGAGCCATTTGCATGCAAATGAATTACCACACCACGCCAGCTTTTCGCTATGTGTCTCCAGAAGGGCTCACTTTGGCCCCCCCTTTCAATTCAAGGATGATTAAAACCCTTGCAGATTGTCAGGTAGGTGCACTGCGTGAAGGGGGATCCGGGGGAGGCTCGCCCCTCTCCGCGTGAGAGCGAAGGGTGCCCGCCAAATCTGCGATCGCCGGGTGGTGCCTGGGCTTTGGCCATTGGGGGTCGTTGGCAGAGACCAGCTACTTTGTGCAGGTGACACGAGAAGTGTAGTCGTGGTGCAATCCTTGTCGGTTGCAACTGCTTGCTGTGTCCTCCAAAAGACTCGGAAAATACCGGCCGCTTCTTTAAAACTCGACCGAAGGCACGTTGAACGCTTACGCCCGGCATGACCCAGATTTACCGGTGCGGACTGCAGCACAAAAAATAGTAATGAGTACGTAATTAAGTGCGCTCGGCTAAGGCCGGCGCGTGGCGAGACTGGAGGCAGCAGTTAAAGTTCGGGGGCCAAAACCCATTACAGTATGTTATCCAAACTTTGAACCCATTACGGTACATGATCCAAACTTTGAACCCATTACGGTATGGTCCCAAACTTTGAACCCATTACGGTATGGTTTTCCAAACTTTGAACGAATTACGGTAGGTTCCAAACTTTGAAACCCATTACGGTATGGTTTTCAAACTTTGAACCCATTACGGTATGGTTTTCAAACTTTGAACGAATTCCGGCAAGTGTAAAATTTGAGCCCAATTTAGGTACCATTGTCAGTCGAAGTCTGCAAGTTGTTAACAACGCATGTAATTGGGCGACAAATTCATCTTCTGTGGTGACTCTACAGTGCCACGTCAGTGGTCGATCAGTCAGACTCTAAGGCGGACGGGTGATGGTTGCAGCTACCATGTCTTCAGTTGGCCGATCCTAAGTCATCATCCTTCTGCACCGCAGTAGCAACAGATTCACTTTCATCTCCAATTCGGCGACCTCCGAAATCCACGGATTGTGATTGGACCGGAAGAAGCTGTTTTGGGAAGCTGTGGAACGTTCGCGCCATTCGCAGATGATTCTGTCCATCACTTGCGTCAACAGGAAGGCGAAAAGAGAGAGATGAGGAGGAGGAAGGGTAAAACTTCATGAGTAAACTTCATGATCAGCAGTGAAAGTTGGCTAATCAACCGTGGGTTTCCGTGCCCCCGTACAGAGGGAGCAGATTTCGAGCAGCATTACTTCGCAGTCGGTCTGACTCCGCGAGCGGCAGCCGTCTGGATCCGGAAGTAGCAGCGGCGTTTCAGCCACAGGGTCGACTCGAGCGTGAACCTCACCCTGGAACCCTTTCACAAAGTTTCAGGACTCCAAGTCCGACTCTAGTTCGCAATCGGACGAGCCCGAATCGGAAGTGGACTCGTCGGGACCTCCTCCCATGAAGTCTGTTGACGGAGGGCACCGACCGGCTGGACAGGGAAGGAAGGCATTGGACCGGACCCTGGGGTGGGCGGATCAGGGGCGAGTGCGCCGCCATGGTGGTTGCCCAACCATGCACCGACTCTTCTTCAAACCCGAGCACTTCCCCTGGGGATGCATCTGTGCGAGGTCCTTCAGCAATCGAGAGGTCCAAAGCAAGCAGCCAACCTCGAGCATGTGCCAAAAGACACAAACTGGATCCATCGACGCCAACTTCACATCTATGATCTCTCTCCACGTCCGCTTCTACGTATCTCGTTGGTGTTGGGCTTATAACCTGACAGTGACACCGAAATGGGCTCAAACTTTGAGAGTCAAAGTTTAGAAATCATGCCGGAATCGGTTCAAATTTGGAACCTCACCGTAATGGGTTAAAAGTTTGAAAACCATACCGTAATGGGTTCAAAGTTTGAAAACCATACCGTAATGGGTTCAAAGTTTGGGATCATACCGTAATGGGTTTCAAAGTTTGGAACCTACCGTAATTCGTTCAAAGTTTGAAAATCCATACCGTAATGGGTTCAAAGTTTGGATTGACATACCGTAATGGGTTCAAAGTTCGGATCATACTGTAATTCGTTCAAAGTTTGGATAACATACTGTAATGGGTTTTGGCCCAAAGTTCGGGGAACAGCAAAGTTCGGGCGAAGCTAAGTTCGGGCAATGCTAAGTTCTGGTGAAGCAAAGTTCGGGTGAAGCTAAGTTCGGGCGAAGCAAAGTTCGGGCGAAGCTAAGTTCGGGTGAGCAAAGTTCGGGCGAAGTGAAGCTAAGTTCGGGCGAAACAAAGTCCGGGCGAAGCTAAGTTCTGGGTGAAGCAAAGTTCGGACGTTCTGGTGAAGCTAAGATCGGGCGAAACAAAGTTCGGCGAAGCTAAGTTCGGGTGAAGCAAAGTTCGGGCGAAGCTAAGTTCTGGTGAAGCAAAGTTCGGGCGAAGCTAAGTTCGGGTGAAGCAAAGTTCTGGTGAAGCTAAGTTCGGGCGAAACAAAGTTCGGGCGAAACAAAGTTCGGGCGAAGCTAAGTTCGGGTGAGCAAAGTTAGGTGAAGCAAAGTTCGGGCGAAGCAAAGCTCGGGTGAAGCTAAGTTCGGGCGAAACAAAGTCCGGGTGACGCTAAGTTCGGGTGTAAAGTTTGGCCTCTTACCCGGGCCCAGCACGGGGGGGGGCCGCCCTGGGGCAGCCTTTTCCCGCCGCCCCCCCCTCCGGTATTTCTCCGGGGGGCTGAGAAACTCCGCAAAAAACGCAAATTTCGGGCACATCAGGCCCCGAAACGAAAGCAAACCTCGAAATAGTCTTCGACCGGAAAAGTGTCATGGGCGGGGTTTGAACCCGGACACACCGGCCTGAAGGCCGACACCCGCTCACTCTGCCACCCATATACATTTTTCGAGATTCAATTTCAATTTCAAAAATTTGGAAACCGCACCCGGGTTAGGCTTGGGGATACGGTGCTAAGGTTCCTTGTGCCTCCTCTTCATCCTTGGGGCGTTTGTTTGTTTTCTGTTTTCTTTGGTTCGTTCTTGGTATGGTTGTGGGGGGGTTCAGTGGGATTGTTTCTTGCCCGCCCTCCCCTTGTTTCTTGCCGCTGTTTTGGTAATGATGTCCTGGCGTGCCAGGCTTTACCAGTAGCGGTCGGTGTGTTTCGAGCGATTGCCGTGCTGTCAGTTGCCTGTGATAGTAATTTGTCAAGAGGATTGCTTTGGTTCGCTGCTGATATGCTGCTTGGCTCTGCGTGTTGTGTGCAGTGATGGTTGTTTTTCCTTGGTTTTGTTGTGGCTTCGTCCTTCGCTCGCCCTCCCTTTCCGGTGCGGTGATCTGACGTCTTTTGGTAACCCTGGCGTGCCAGGTTTGCCTGTTGAGTCGGTCTTCCGTGTCGGTCGGGGGGGGTTTGCTTTCGCTTCGGGACTTTCCTGTTGTTGTCGGGCGCGTGGCGCTGTTTCGCTGCCGCTGCCCGTCCTGCTGCCTTCGCTCTTGTGGGTTGTTGTTGAGCGTGGTGCGTGTAGCACTGAAACGGGGGGTTAATACGTTGTCTGTTGTTTTGGCAGGACTCGGCTTCTCTTGCGTGCTTGGGGGGGGGGCGTTGTTATTGGTTCTGGTTTTGTGGGACAAGGTAAGGGAAAGGTATTTCTTTTTCGGCAGTTGGTGGGGGGTATTTTTTGGACTTGTTGTGCGGCTCTCCCTTCCGGGCGGTGTTCTGACTTCTGTTGGTAAACCCTGGCGTGCCAGGGTTTGCCTGTTGAGTCGGTCCTCCGCTTCGGTCGGGGGGGGCTGGTTTGGTTGCTGCTTGTCTCTGTTTCGCTTTGCGGCGCTGTTGCGTGGTGCGGTCCGTTGGGCGCTTCGCCTGCCTCTACTTTGTTCTTCCTTCCGGGGCCTTTGAGCTTGCTGCTTGTCTCTGTTTCGCTTTGCGGCGCTGTTGCGTGGTGCGGTCCGTTGGCCTGGTCGCTTCCGGCAGCGTCAGAAACACCGGGCTGGTGTTTCCGACGCTGTTCTATCCCGTGCTCATTGTCCGCTCTCGGCCCGGAGGGTTGTCTTTTTTTTGTTTTGGTTGCTAATGCACTGTTCTTGTGTTGCAGCTACCTGTCTGCCTCAGTGACCGCTCCAGTGCTCACTCTGCGTGGTGCGGTCCGTTGGCCAGGTCGTCTCCGGCAGTCGGAAACACCGGGCTGGTGTTTCTGACGCTGTTCTATCCCGTGCTCATTGTCCGCTCTCGGCCCGGAGGGTTGTCTTTTTTTGTTTTGGTTGCTAATGCACTGTTCTTGTGTTGCAGCTACCTATCTGCCTCAGTGACCGCTCCAGTGCTCACTCCACCCTTTTGGACCTTCCTATGGTCAGGTGGGTGTGCTGTCGGTGCACCGAGTCTACCCTTCGTTGGTAGTCGTGTTCGGTCGCGGCGCTGTTGCGCTGCTGCGGTGGTACTTTTGTTTGCCTTCTTTTTTTCCCCTCTCTTTTCTTATTGTTCTCAGGTGCTGTTCGGTCCGGTGACCGGCTGCGTCCGTGTCGGCGTGCGGGCTTCGGCTGTTCGTCGGCGCCTGCGTCTCCGTTGTCGTGCTGCCGGTTTACTGCTGCCGCCTTGCGGCGGTTGGTCGGTGGCCGTGGGGACTGTGTAGTGCCGGGTGTGTGCGTCTGGTGTTGGACTGCGCCGTCAGCGTACTGATTCGCGCTTCGCACTCAGCAGCCCTGTTGCGCCTGCACCGGCGGTCGGGTGAGGTTGCTTTGCACGGATGTGCCGGGTGTGTTGCCGCCTCAGTCTTCCGACCCGGCCCGAACTATGCCCATCCTTCGGCATCCTCGGAGCTTGATCCCTCGAGGTCGAAGGTGTTGTCGACGCCATTGGTTGCTGCTGCCGCCATGTTGCCGTCGAGTTCCGGTGTGCCGGGCTCAGGTGGGTCTTCGTAGACCTCGTACTTCGGCACAAGCCCCACGGCCTGAAGGTACGCGAGGGCTGCTTCAGGGAG